>BTWD01000134.1:0-47826 GCA_036986335.1 Aspergillus sp. AS01 | reverse complement strand
TTTTTTTTTTTTTTTCTTTTCCCGATCTCAGATGGACCCCTGGAATGGGATACAGTGGAATCCTGAGAGGTCACGATGCACAATTTCCGGGGTAGCCCAACAAGCTATGGAGTAAGTATGGCGAAAGATAAGAGTCGCTTGAATTGGCGAGGTGAGGGAGGTGTGCAATTGAAAATGGACTGGGGTGACCACCTGACAAGCCACGTGATGGGTATACAATCCTTTGAATTGGCTTTCGTCCAGCCATCCATTTTTTATCTTTGCTACGATCAACTCCTGTTCGTCGCACGATCTACCAAACCATGGCAAATAGGTTTTGGTCTGCGACCATGACTTCTCAGCACCGGAGTAGAAAATGCGGAAAATTCCTATTCCCTGTTTCCTACCTGGGTCAGGCGGTTTCGGTTGTGTGTGGACTACGTATACACTGAACGACAGTCCCGCCAATTCCGTTGCGGTGGGTTGATCTCTGCCAATACAGTTCGGGTGAGGGAGACGATGACGGTTGCCACTCAGTTCTTCCGGCTGGATCTGATCCACTTGTTGAAGACTTCCGTGAAACGAATGCATTAGCCTATAAGGTCAAGCTCATCTCGAGCCACAGGGATCCCCTTCTGGGAAGTGATCGTTGGCCTGCGCAGAGAGTGCTTGGCTGTAGCCAAGTATAAACCTAAATACAGATGTGTACGTATGGGGTGCAGTGACCACCTATCTGCCTACTACTTCTCCCATCCTTCAAGTTCGGTATTTCACCCCTACTTCGGGCGCTGAAGCGGCATAGCCTATGATTTCGGGTTCCGCGAATGTCTTCGGTCTATACCTCAGGGTTTCCGACAGAGCTACTAGTACAAGTCCTTCTGTGCCTAGCAAGTCGTCCAGACCGAGCTGTGGAGGAATTGATTGCTGACACACCGTGGTGACGTTGACTCGCGAAGGGTTACCGGGCCCATCATGAGTTAGCGCATCGATGATAAGCGCCCAAGCAAGTGGGTTGTATAGCACTCCTTTATGCGTGTACAATCCTCCTGCGGGCTTGTGGGCGCAAATAGACTGTAAGTGATTATTGGACACGCCAACTCCACGTGCATCCTGGAGGATCGCAGATGCTTGGTCTCCATCCATCGGCTGCACAACCTCGTCAAAGGAAGAGTAGATGGTCGTTGTGTGAACATACGCCGACTCACCCCCGAGTGCCCTCAGGGTGCGAACGAACTTAGCGTCCCACCCCTGCTGCCACAGTGCGGGGGTGCACATTATCCCCGCAAGCCAGGGGCACACCAGCCTGGCCTCAACAGTCCCTCGGAAATCAGGGCTTATTGCAATGAAATCCTCCACTGAGCCCCGGGTGGATGGCCAATATTTGAGGGCCCACTGTGTGTTCAACCCGCCCTGGGACCAAGAGATGATGTTAACCTTGGACTGGTAGAGACTGGATATGTAGTTAATGGAATATGCGATGTATTCAGCGGTAACCTGGACGTCTCCCAGAGAGGCTTGGGGTATATTGACCCAAGCCAAGTCAACTTCCGGGATAGCGTTGCCCAACTTTCCGAAATTATAATAAAACGATGTTCCAGCAGGTGCGGCCGTTCCTGGAACCAAGATCACTGGTTTCCTTCCACTGCTGTTCTCCCCTTGGGAGAAAGATGGCATATAGATAGCCTCTCTAAGAGCTGCTTCTGGGATGGAATACGGTGCATCCTCGGTTGCTTTAGACGGGTATATACTTCCGCTTTTGAGGTCGGGGTTTAGGTTATGAGCCGAGTTAATTTTGGCGTTCGGATAACCATTCAAGACGGTGAGGATCTTGGGGGGAACTAGGCCGGAGGCTGCTATGTCGTTTGCAAAATCCAGCATTGTCGAGCTGCTCTTCTTGGTGAATATTGCCTCGATCCTTTTCAGTACCAGTTGCACCTGCTCATCCCCAGGTTGTTGCAAATTCTCGTTTGTTGCAAGACCTGATATAATACCCGCAGCCACAGACGATACCTTCTTATTCACCAGGGGATCTTTGGCTGCATTCGACAAAACTGAGACAAGATCATGGTCCGAATCTGGCACAGGCGAGGGTTGTTGGGGAATTGAAATGCAGAGGCATACAGGGCTCAAGAAAACCCCACAAAGGAGACGTCTAGCTAGGGCAGACAGCCGCATGTTATGCAGGTTCAGTGATGCACGATAGAGAGTTGAGAGGTGCACCCGCGATGAATGCGCTTACCGGGCAGAGAGAAACTGCTGACGGATATAGCCAGAACAAGTGTGCCTCGTATCTGACACCAGGAAGTGTTCCGATTCTTCCTGACAGGCCTCGGTCTCATATGCTGAGTTAATCCTTCGTCATTGATTTGCGGTCTTGACTTGGAGAGAGCCAAGATCCAGTCGCAGTCTAGACATCAGAAGCGCAAGCCCATGGTTACCGGACAATGGAGCGATTGGATGCGTCTGACTGAGGATATTTGCATTATCTCTCAAGGGTCAGCATTCTGTCTGACCTTCAAATGGTCGGTCTCCCACTCCGCGGGCCACCCGTGAGATATCGGGAAACTAAGGCAACTTTTATGCTTTGCCACTAACTCCGAGCCTGCACAAGTCATCCTAAATTGATAGAAGAGGTATGGAGTATGAAGCTAATCAGCAGGTATCTGTCATACAATTGGTCCAAAGCACAACGTCTGCAGCGGTTCATTTGATCTCCCTGTCGCCACTCTATTTCCAGTCGGAGGAAATCGGTGACGGGCAACGGGAGCGTGAAGATGATGGTCAAATGACCATGTTTGCGACGTATGAACAGCTCAGTGGCTTCTTGGTTCGATACTTTGGTCGGTTTAAGCAGAAGTGGCTGGCTGATGCTGATGTGCCATTGCTCCAGGGCCTTTTAAAAAGATCAAGCTTGGAGAAAGCAGGTAGTTGAGAAAGGATGGAAAGAGCGATTGAGATCCCAACAGACGCCAATGTTCCCCGGATATACTATCGCTACTGGACCCAAAGAATTGTAACAGTACCCCAGGCTCGAGTCATCTGCATTGCAGTGCAGTCCGGGGAAGACCACAAGTGCAACCACCACAAAGCCAACAACACCCAGCTGTCATCGCTCCAGTATTTTCCAAGAGGTTTTTGATTCATTAGTGATTGGTGTATTCTGAATGACCTCATTATCTCACAAACCCCTCATACCTTACCTCCGTGGCTCCGCTCCGACAGCATCATCCCACTTCATTCCGTCTTATCCAAAGTCTTCGGATTATGTGCTACACGATGCCCATGCTGATCGTGAAAGATGACCTTTGAGAGGGGTGAAAAAGGACCGTCAGCCGCATGTGCCCGATGCCTCGAGTCTGGTCTGCGGGGACTTGCTTACTTTGGGTGGATTGGCTACCTCTTCTTCATGTGCTTCAGCCTCGTCCGTAACGACCTTGTCAACCTGGGTTTGTTCAGTTAGCCGTGTGCTAAGACTAATTACTGAATTGCGAAGCTAACATAAGCCGTTCAACAACGACAATGGCACCGAGATGGGGAACGGTAGGCTTACTTCTCCCTCGTGGGTTCCTCCACGATACCTTGTATACACGTAGTCTCCTTCGTTGATCTGTTCTCCCGTCTTGTCTTGAACTCTTCTCGTCGGCATGATGCGAGAGTGGTTTCAGTGTACATAGCAATATGTAGGTTACTGAGTTACTCGAGAAAAGCAATACAACTACCTAAAAGAGAAAAGCATAAGACTGAGTAGAGTACACGATGGACTGCTAGTATGCACACTGATTTCACACTGGAGGTGATGTCATGATGAGGCAGGAACGAACGCCTCCCGCTGGAGCCTGAAACTATACTAAGAAAACTACACAAGTATCGAATGTCAATCTACACATAGCCGCTATTAATCTCTCATCTGCATGTCGATATTATTCTCGATCCCCGAGCACAGATCTAAACTGGGGATTTGGCTTCGGTACGGTCCTATACCACGACTATTGAGACCACCCTTGTCAAGTATAACCTATATACTCACCATGGAGAATTTCTTCGTGCCATTATCCCTCTACTTATAATATGAATATGATGGGCGCATGGATACTAGTCAAGGCTCGACTGGATACTATTCCCAACTAATGTAGAGTGCAAGTACACCGCACAGCAATTTTATAGAAATATATACCTAGTACTGATGGTGCCCCTATGACAGAAATATGATGAGATTACTGTTTACTGGACTACTGCCTTTGAAAATGAAGCCATCACAAACACATGGATCAAAGAGAAAATGGGGATAGGAACCACGTCACTACCAGCAGTTCCCCTAAACCCCGGGGGGGGGGGGGGGGGNNNCCCCCCCCCCCCCCCCCCAATGCTCCCCCCTCTCCCAACAGAAAAATAGAAAGTAAGCGCGGATACCGAGCCATTGTCACACAGTGGCAGTGATGCAAGATGGGGAGTGGATGATGGTGGTAGTGCAAGGCTAAAAGTCGGGTGGACCAAGTAGTTGAGCACGACAGTCTCATTGAATGTATAATATAAGTCCGACATGGTGTGAGTAGTATTATATTGATGATAGTCATAATGATGATGGTGGTGAGTGGTGTCGCCATCTCTTGCTGGTCTTACAATGTTGCAGCAGTCAGTGGTGTTCCCCTCTCGGATGACCCGGACTACTTGGACTTGGCTCATTCGATACGAGGTCAGGAAAATATGTACCCGACCCGCCTTATCTTTAGTGAGTGAGTAGATCACGTTGCCGGGGCTTGGGTTGCATGACTACTCACTGTAGATGGGTAGATGGTGCTAGGATTGTGGGTCCTGGGGCAGAGGATACTGTCGACACGGTATCAGATGGTTCATCATTGTAGCTCTGTCTTGCTAGCAAGGTATCTTCGCTTGAGAGCAAGTAGTAGTGACGTGGGCTGAGGGAGAGTGTGATTTCCTCTTAGTAGGTGTTATAGTGACTTTGGCGTCATTTGTATAGGAGATGATGATGATGATGACCATGATGTTACGAGCTGCCGGGGCAGGACTTGTGGTCGTCGAGGTTCTCCCGTAAGCAAAGCTCCCATCGTTAGGATCAAGGTCTGGTGTTCTGATGGGCCACGTAGGTACACAGACACACGGGTTAAATTTAAGGCGTTCATGGCACGGCTGAGGTGTCCTGCATGCTCCGTGAAGATATGGGGGTGATGGATGGTTGGGAAGTCATGAGAACCACGTGGGCAGAGAGTGTCTTGGGCCGTATCAGCAGCACCTATCCTCTGGCTGCTATATGGGAGTGAAACTGAAAGGTGCCCGACTCATCGTATACAAGTAGTAGTTGGTATATGCTATGATTAGATGAAATTTACAGATTGGACACTGCTGCCGAGTCATGACTGATTGCATCAGGGCAGCACAGCACCCCGACATCTATCAGAATGGAAAATTAGCGGGGATAGCGCCCCTTGCAGGATCAAAATCTCCTGGGTATCTTGACAGGCATTTGGTCCCTTGCACCAACCTTGGCCTGTCTGAGTGGTAGCGAGGGGACCCTGAAACGCAGAGTAAGTACTACTAGATAACAGATCGGGCTAGTAGCGAGTTGGTCTAAATTGTCCTTGCCGATAGAGATCGATCACTCCTGAAATGCGGAGATGGATGATACTGTTGCTGATTGTTATTCTTAGTGTAGTTATCGATGATTACCTTACTGACTTTGTGCGTCTCAGCACATGTCCCGTTCCTTGGCGGAATTTCAGGAATGCGCAGTCTCTCTTACTGAGGTAGAAATGTAGTACCCCTACTTAGAGGTATTTAAAGTTGATATGGTGCTATGATTAAAATTAATTCGGCCAAGCACTTCCATGGCAAGTAAAACACCCGGATGAAGTAACCGATCAGATACCAAGTGAGTGTATCTAGTACTAAGCTTGAGTAAGTACTTAGTAGCAAGTAAGTTAAGTGGTGAGTACTTACTACTAGTGAGTACTAAAGTAACTTGCCGAGGGAGAGACGATGATTGGTGGGGAGGAGGATGGGTAAAATGTAACACTCCCGGCCATTGGGAGCGGGCCCACTACCACCGTTGCACCCAGTCGCTCCTCGACCAAACGAAGGTGTCACATTCCAATTCCCTCTGGCTGCATCAAAAGTCCATCATGGGGGATTCTGGGAAAGGATAAGGGAATGCCAGGGAGGCTGCAGTATATCCGATCATCCTCCTTGAACCCTACTCATCCCGCTCATCCCGTTTGTCTGTGAGGAGTCACAGTATACCTACATACTCGGTTATGTGACTAGCCGGAAGAGATTGAATTTATTTGAATTAAAATGATTTCTCTGCCCGACCAACTGTTGGAGAACCGGTATAAGGATTACCGAAACAATGTCAAAACCGTATCCACAGACACAGACACACACAGGATTGATGTACTGAAGACCAAACCAAGCGGAGGGTCGATGACCTCCCCGATCCATTTTGGATGCAACTCTGTCGCTTCTAAACTTCACCGGGCCCCACTTGGTTCATCTGTTCCCATCACGCCGGGTGGTACTCTTCCCTTCCTTAGATCTAATACTGAGTGAGTATAGGGAGACCCTTTCCTCAGCACGGGAAACCATGTCAATGTCATTGATGGGTGTTTTTTGTGTCTCATTGTTTCAGTCACCTATCTTCACTGGTAAGGATAAGCTGACTGCCGTTGAGATCAAACTTCCAGTGAGTTATGCTTATTCTTTATACCCCTGAAGAGACTACTGAAATACGGAATATTAAGTCGATGATTAGATCATGCATTCGCCCGATCTCTGCGGATGATTAGATGACGATGATGATGATGATGATGATGATAACGCAGTTCGATGGCTATTTTGGAACTCCTTCGTTTCCATGCGGTGTTCAAATGATCCTTGAATCTATCTTTCTCTTAAAAACAGTACCTTCCGAGCATCCGAAGCTAGCCCTGGTCGTTCTAGACCAGGCATGGATCCAGGTCTCACATAAAACCCAATCTTAGTAGTACTGATTACGGAGAGGTCTTTTAGCCGGGATGATGGATCAGATAACTATACCATCTCTTTAAGTATTACACAATACAACACCACTGCTACTATGTAGGCAGTAATAGTATCTGTTTCATGCACCATCGCATCATCCTTAGGGGTTCATGACGGCAGAGGTTCTCTTTCGGTCGCCATCAATAACTTCCGGGGAAAGTCCGAGTAATTACCAGCCGACAAGGTAGCAATCGATCCTCTCTGAATCAGTACATCGAATTGATTAGGTAACTAATAGTGTCTCGTTCACAATGGATTGATTTCTTCAAGTGAATCTCGAGTCAGTGATTGAATGACGGCATCTGTGTAAGTAATGGAGTCACACGTAAATACAATACGGAACGAACCAGCATACCAAACAGACAGAGCAGGGAGGAAGTAGTACCACCCAAGTAAGTCGCAGTCGCAGTAAGTTAGTAGTAATCAGTGAGTTACCACCCTGCGACCTGACCGGCAAACCACTGGAAAGTATGATACCGATGGCCTGCAAATACATGGATTTCTCTTCTTTTTTTAATAAATTTAATTTTTAATTATCTAATTTTTAATTTTTTTTCGCCTTCCTGCAGTGATGGATGGGATTTCTCTTTATCTTTCCCCCCCTTTGAATTGCAGATTCCTCAAGCAAGCCATTCCAGCCTGCGGGAAAGCCAATCCGGACGTTGGTTCCTGACGAGGAATGAAACACGCGTAGTAGGTTGGTTCCCTTTCCTTCAATCGTCCCTCTCGTTTCCCGTTTCCTTTTCCCACCAAATCCGGTAGTACCGCTACTACCACTTACCACTAATACTACTACTGCTAGTTACCACTATTACTATTAACTACTACCACCGCTACTCTCCTGCTAAGAATACTTTGCGACTCCCAAAACTACAATACAATCGATACCACTCACGACTACTACCTCTACTTTCCCTTCACTCTCTTTATTCCCTTTTCTCTTCTCCCCCCTCTCCTCTCTTTCCTTCTCTCTCTTTCTCGGCCCCCCTCCCTTCAATCAAATTCATCTACTCCATACATCCCCTGGAATTATAACGCTACCTTCTCTCGGGCTACACCTCCATCTTTCCTTCCGTGCAACTCGATTCAGTTATCTTCCCGCCAGGCACTGGGACGCCCGCTCGTCATCCAACTCCATCCATCCGCTCTCTCCCTGCCAGGTTCATCTACCACCTACTACTACTTACCTCTACTACTACTCCCTTTGCACAGACTATCCCCGTCTCAACATTGGTTCCCTTTCCGCTGCACCCTGTGCAAGGATTCGTTGTTCGGGTGATCAGTGGTACTTCTTAAAGTCTTGTCCACTTCTCTTGGATTACTTCATTGCCTTGGGATAGAGACTGGTTCTATTCTGCATTTGCATTGCGCATCCTTCCCGCTTCGGTGATTGTCATCATTCGGGCCGACAAGCCTTGACTTGACTTCTTTATTATCATCTTGAAGTGGCATTTGCTCGTATCGATGCTTCTTTGACCCTCTCCAAGTTTCACTTGCCCGTATGAGCCCTTATCTGTGTTAAACCACCACTACCCGCTCATACAACTACACCCCCTCATCCCTCCTCACCATCAGCTTGGGATTGGGAAACCCTCTCTGATCGCCTTCCTTCTTACCCAAAACCAACTTCTCCCTCTCTTAATCATGTCGGCCCCATTGGTCAAAGTCTTGCATCGAATGCAAGAACTCTTTACGAACATAGTTGCCGCCTTGGAGGCTATGCTATTGTTCCCTTCCCTCTTCCGCGACCCCTCCCGTAAGCGGCGGAAGCCTTTCCATGGAGCGTATTGGGGACGTCGCTCTCTTGATGCGTTTGCTGATGAGGTGGATCGTCTGTTCACGGCACCTTTGTCTGTGCAGAACATGGTCGCCATGTCAGACAAGATCCGTGCGCAGTTCAAGTCTTGTCTACAATCTAGCCCCGTCTGCATGCTACCTTCTTACAACCATGCCCTGCCCTCCGGAACAGAGACGGGAACGTTCCTCGCACTGGATGTCGGTGGCTCAACGCTGCGGGTAGCATTGGTTGAACTACGTGGGCAGGGAGACATGCGCATCCTTCACGTCTCGTCGTCGTACATTGACGAAGATGTCAAGTTGCTGGAGGGCACTCTCTTCTTTGATTGGATGGCGGAGAAGATCGACTCGATGCTACGCGAAGTGGGCACCAACTATGGACGAGAGGCCGTGCCACTGTCGATGGGATTATCGTGGTCGTTCCCCATTGAACAAACGTCCAACAGTAGTGGTCTCGTTATCCATATGGGCAAAGGATTTCACTGTTCAAATGGCACCGTTGGGCAAGAGCTGGGTGATCTTATCGTTCAGTCTTGTCGGAAGCGAGACCTCAATGTCCAGGTGGATGGGATCGTGAACGACAGCTCCGCGACACTCCTCTCACGCGCCTACATCGAACCCAAGACACGCATGTCGCTTATTCTAGGAACTGGAACTAATGTGGCGATCCACTTTCCAGTTCATGAGATTGGACTGACCAAGTTCGGTACGAGACCGCCAGGTTGGTTTGACTACGCCAAGCATGTTATCGTCAACAGCGAAATGAGCATGTTCGGCGGCAGCATCCTCCCCAAGACTCGCTGGGATGAGGTTTTGAACCGGACACACCTCCGGCCGGACTACCAACCTCTGGAGTATATGATCACTGGGCGTTATCTGGGAGAGATCATCCGTCTCATCATTGTTGAAGCGGTGGAATCTGCCAAGCTCTTCGGCGGGGAGTTGCCTCATTCGATGCGCGATGCGTACTCATTCGACACCAGTATCGTTGCAGCGCTGGAAGCTGATACAACCCCGCTTCTCTCATCGTCTGCGGCGCTTCTACAGAAGGAGCATACATTTACTGTGTCACCGTCTGTTGAGGATTTGCGCTTCCTTCGACGAGTCTGCCAGGTCGTCTCTAAGCGAGCAGCAGGATATCTGGCAACGGCAATCCACAGCATGTGGTGCCTGCGGAATGAGGCAGAGTTTCCCGCGACGGCCCCTCCTTCGATCAAGGAAACTCAAGAGGTGACCGTGATAGAAAGCGAAGAGAATCACCGGAGTCTGTCAATCGCATGCGACGGCAGTGTCATCAACAAATACCCTGGGTTCCGGGACCGTTGCCAGGGTTATTTGAATGACCTTGTAAAGGAGACGAACGCATCGCGGCCATCGTCGGACACCACCACGGAACCTCAGGTGTGCCTGGACCCGGCACCTGAAAGCGCTATACTGGGAGCGGCCGTAGCAGTGGCTGTCGCCGTTGCGGAGAAGAAGCTCGAGTAGACTACGTTATCCAGCATTCCCTTGTCTCCCATCTGAACTCCATACCTATCTCTATATTTGATCCATCAGCCCATCGGCTACATTCGCATTCCGAGGTGTTGTGCGGCAGCTTTGCATTTACTTGGCCACCATTTCGCTCTTGGGGCTCTGGGTGTCGGACATTGTCATTTCCATTTTGTTGTTCTATTGGGGCTCCTCCTAGGCCACCCGATTCATGCATTTGTGCTTCCATAGGAGCATTCATTGCTTTTGCATAGACAGAACAGGTTCATCAATAACGGGGGTGGAGCATTTCTTGACCTTTTGGTGGACTAGACGGTTAGGCATATGGCCTGAGATAGAAGCGGGGATTGTGCGTGTGTACATAATGTTAATCGTCAATACAAGAGTATCGAGCCACTGGGTGCACTGAGGCCCCAGTGAGGCCGAAGCCGAGGTTTGGGTTTTTGGGTGTATCCCCACATCACAGCGTGCATCCTGCCAAGGCCTTGCCAACGAAGAGGCACAAGACCAAGGAGAATCAACTTAAGCAATGAAAAAGGGATAGACACTATCTAGCCCCATGATAGACCACAATGGTGAAATCTACATCAACTTGTTACCTTTTCAAGCATCAGTCATATCATCATATTAAGACAAATCACTCCCGACAAAGATCCTGCAACAACTCCAACATTCTCAGTTGAAGCGCCGACAATTCCTCTCGGGAAAGCTGCTGCTGCTGCTGCTGCTTGACAGTCGGGGCAGTAGTAGTTGTTGTTCTTCCCATATTCGAGGGATCAGAGTCCAAAACAAGACCCTTCTTAATAGTGAAAAAGGGAATCCTGAGTGCTTTGAGCTCCGCTATCATAGCATCGGACATTTGTCTGGAGGCTTTGTATACTTTTGCGTCGTAGTTAGTTAATTCGGCGCGGTCTTCTTCGGCTGTCTGTTCCATCAATACTGATTAGCTGTGTAGGTTTTGTTTTGTTTGTCTGTGATAGTGATTATCACCAGCACTATGGTGGCTGATCTTCCTCGTGCTTGTTTTCTTTCTTTGCATCCATATCCATATAGTATAGTATGGTATGTATGCATGGCATGGGAAAGACATACAGAAACTTGCTTATTCTCATCAACGGGAGCGCCGACGGATCGTCTAATAACCACAAATTCCATTAATGATTAACTCATCTCTTTGCCTGACTTCTTTCTCATTGTTGTTGTTCTTTGTAGATTGATGACTGGGGATACGTAAATAGGAATAGCGTAGACTCACAACACAGCATCCAGCTCCTTCTTCTTCTCCGTCCGGGCAGATTGTTTCTTCAAGAGCGCTTCGCGTCCCTGCCACCATTGTTTCTCATGGTCGTGTTGGCGTTGGATTAGCCAGCGGAGGCGGCGTTGGATTTCTTCGTTTTGGGCTACCGTGCGCATTACGTAGCGGAGGGCCGTTGGCCAGGTGGTTATGGTGGAGGTGTCTTCGGTGATGGGTCCTGTTGGTGCTGGTCGTGGTTGTGGTTGTGTTTGGTGATGTTGGGGTCGTGAGGATGTGGGTTTCGGGGGGATAGGGAGCTGGGGGAGGGATTCGGTGGGTTCGTAGGGATCATTGTCTTCTGTTGGCGCTGCTGGTGTTGTTGAGTCTGGGTTGTGAGAGTAGGGAGGGTGTGATTGTGGTTGTAATTGTAGTTGTGATTGAGGTTGTGGTAGTTGCTGGTTGGATAAGGCGGAGAGAGTTCTGAGGACGGAGCTCAAGTCTGCTGCGTTGTAGTCCATAGTGCGATAATCATAGGAGATGTGATGAAATTAATGATTGCTGTAGCTCGACCATCAAGCTAACTAGAGTGGTGTCAAGGCAAATAGCTGTCTAGATGATAAGCTATGGAGTAAATCGGAAGCGGAGTTGTAGTAAGTTAGTGTCCGGCTCGGCCTCGAATCGACGAGGTTGGATTTCTTTCCGCTGAAAATTTCCCCGGCCGGCAATCATTCCCAATTCCTCCTCCTCCAAACTCCGCCTGACCCCCGTTGGCTTCAGCTGCTCTCCCCTCCCAGCTCGAACAATCCCAATCTCGTGCCTATTGGATTCGACCCTCCGTCGTCCTCTCCAATTAATTCCGACTTATTCCCTTGGCGCGCGCAACCCTTCGCCTCTCCCACCCCCCGCCCACCGCCGAATGTACCGTTCCGACTGATTCCATCCCGGTCACATCATACCATATCACCACCACCACTTCTACTACTACCATCCTCGAGCATCCTCACCTACAATCCATCCTCGCCGACTCAATCCAAAAAATGTCCCGCTCCGCTGCAGACGCGACCCGGTTCACGGCCACCGGGCCCTACGCGCACTCCAAGCCCGGTTCGGCCAGCGCGGCGGCCCCCTACAAGCTCCCTAGCTCGATGGCGAAGCCCACCTCCCAGCAACAGCAACAGCCGCAGTTAAACGCCAATGGCAGACCGGAGTCTCCCAAGGAAAAGGTCGAGCGGTTGAGGGCCCAGGCCCGCGCGGCCCGGTTAGCTCAGTCGACGTCGCGGGTGGATCAAATGATTGAAGTAGGACGTCGATTTGCGAACAAGGCGCATAAGACGATGGTGTACACGCTGATTGCTGCATCTGGTATGTTTCCATCATTTACCATGATATAAGTGGACCACACATATGTGTTGGCCGCCGCGAGGATATATAACGAGTGACTGACGCGTTTCGGGATTGAAAAATCACAGGTGTCTGCGGAGCTCTAACAGTCTACTCCGTCATCTCTCTAACGCTATACAACCGTCGGCAGCGGGCTCTGTGGGTGGAGAAGGAAATGCAGAGACTGCAGGATGCGAAGACGGCGTATGCTGCCGGTACGGCCAACACGGAGCAATTGGAGCTGTTGAAGAATGAGAAGATCGGGGAGATCTTCCAGCAAAAGAAGGAGGAGGCTAAGGCGCAGCGGCCCTGGAATCAGGTCAAGAACTTCATCTTTGGTGGTTTGAAGCAGGATGAGAAGGCCGCTGCTGATAGCAGCAGCTCTATCCCCGATAGTGTCCTGGAGGGCGGCAACAAGTCCGCAGTGCTGGAGGCACTGAACGCTAAGGCTGCGGAGGATGCGGCCAAGTCTGCTGCTCCTGCTGTTCCCAAGGGCCAGCTGGATGCGTTGGCTGAGAACGCCGAAGATGCTGCGAAGCAGTCGACGCGAAGCTGGAAGAGTTGGTTCACTGGACGGTAAGGAGTCCAAGAAACAAGAAACCTTTGGTATATGGAAATGGATGTATGACATATAGAGCGGAGGGAGGTGGGTGTGGGTGTGTGTACGTGAGTGAGGATGGAAAACAAGGAATGTCTCAGAGATGACGCCTATCACATTTACTTATGCTGCTTTTCTGGTTTGCATGGCATCTTCTCCCTGTTTTTCCATAATCTGGGGTTGCGGCGTCTATGCGGGTTATTATTTTTTTTTTTTGTCTCATCTTTATTCTTTCTTTCTAGCTGTATTCTTATCTTGCTGTTGTTTGCTTTCCTCAACCTGTGTATTACTGGGTTAGAGTTCTTGTCTTTACTCTTGTGTACATATACATATCTACTATTCTCTATCTCTGGTTTCTCTCTCGTCTCTTAGTTAAAGTAGCGCTGTCGATGGCTCAAGGTTAACTTAATCAAGAGGATTCGGTCAATCGAGCAAAGTTAAATCTATACGGGCAATCAGATCTTGTCATACTCATCGTTCTATTATTGATTCATCACTGTCTACCGTGGACAGAACCTAAGTGAACAGGGACAGGCAAAAGAAATTACAAAAAGTGTAAAAAGAAGCAGTCAAGACTTTTACTGGAACAAAGACCGAAAATGCTGCCCGCAACAGGCAGAGGCTGTCTGTCCAACACACCCATAACTCAGGAACTCGTGCCCGCAAAGTCAGATAATGAAACCAAAATGAGGTAAAATAAAGCACCCTGGCTATGGTATCTAGATCGGATTATTCGGAACAAAAGGAAAAGGGAATCACACTCGCTGGGGGTTTCGTAAACGCAGATCATCCATCCTCAATCGCTCAGTGGGTGCCATTAGTGGTCTTGGCCTGAGCGGCTTTGGCGGCGCGTCTGGCACGAACACCATCAGCGAGGTCCTCCAGGACCTGGACGGTGGTCTCCCAGTCAATGCAGGCGTCAGTGATGCTGACACCCTTGCGCAGGCCGGAGGGACCCTCGGGGGGAACCTTCTGGTTACCCTCGTTGATGTTGGACTCAATCATAACACCGATGATGGCATCCTGGCCCTCACGGAGCTGGTCAGAGACCTCCTTGGCAACCAGAGGCTGGTTGCGGTGGTTCTTGTTGGAGTTGCCGTGGGAGCAGTCGACCATGACGACCTCGGACTGCTTCTTGCCCGCCAGAGCCTCGCGGGCGGCCTTGATGCTCTCACGGTCGTAGTTGGTGCCCTTGTTGCCTCCACGGAGGATGACGAAGCCGTGCTCGTTACCAGCGGTCTTGGTGATAGCAGCCAGACCCTGCTTGGTGACACCCAGGAAGCGGTGGGGGTGAGCAGCGGCACCAATGGCATCAATGGCAACAGTGAGGTTGCCGTCGGTACCGTTCTTGAAGCCAATGGGGAAACTGAGACCGGAGGCGAGCTCACGGTGCAATTGCGACTCGGTGGTGCGGGCGCCAATAGCACCGAGAGAGATCAGATCGGCCAGGTACTGAGGGGAGATGGTATCCAGCATCTCACTGGCAATGGGCATGCCCATGCTGGTAAGATCAGAGTAGAGCTGACGAGAGACACGGAGACCCTTGTTGATGTTGTAGGACTCATCAATGTCGGGGTCGTTGATCAGACCCTTCCACCCCACCGTGGTGCGGGGCTTCTCAAGGTAGGCACGCATGATGACACAAAGGTCGGAGGAAAGCTTCTCGGAGAGCTCCTTCAGACGGCCGGCATATTCGAGGGCCGTGGCAGGGTCGTGGATCGAGCAGGGGCCGACAACAACCAGTAGACGGTCATCCTTCTTCTCGATAATCTTCATGGCCTGGTTACGGCCAGAGCGGACGGCCTCGAGGGATTCCTTTTTCTAATCATGTCTTCTGTTAGCCCCAATGGTCTGAACCGAGGCATTGACGATGAAAATAACTCAGAATGTGGTCGGGTTAAGAACCCAACCAACATGACAGGAAAGACTTGGAAAAATTGGTAGGGAAAAAGCAAGGGGGGACGATGTGACTCACACCAGGGATCTCATTCTGGAGGTACTGAGGGGGAAGGAGGGGATCATATCCCAGGACTAAATGGATTGACAAATCAGTACAGGCTCATTGGCACTCAAAATGAGGGTTGTTTACTAACCGCGAGTGTCCTCATTGACTTCTGTGGTGCTGATCAAAGGCATGGTGGGGGGGAATTGGCTGTGTGGAAGGGATTATTCTGTATGAGGGGAAAGGAAGAAAGAGGAAGAGTGATGGAAAAGGACAACAATACAGCCTTTATAAGGGGTCTAGAAGGGCCAGGAAGTGTGCAATGGAGATGAGTCAATGGGGAGAAGACAACCGAAGCGAAATCGGGGGTCAAAGAGAAAGCGAGCAAGGCACAAGCGAGAAAAGAAAAAAAAAGAGCAGGGAAATGGAGCAAATGAGAGAAGATGGAAATGGCATGAAGAGACAGAAAGTGTGGGCCGCGGGAGCGCGGACCAGCCGATGATTCACACACTTGCAAAACTTAAGGTTGGTTGGCTGCAACCTACCGGTGGCGGTATCAGTACCGTATTGTCTGTCCCAATGTTGTCACCATCCATCGTCCCATCTCTCTCTCTCTCTATCAACTCTTCTCCTGCGACTCTATCTTCCCTCCCTCCATCACCACTTGAGGTAGACACTGCTTCAATTGACCCGCTTCTAGAGTTCAATAGTCCTCCCTTCCCCCCCACCACCCATTCTTGATACATCCACGGGTCTCCTTCCCCTCCCATCATGGCCCAGAACCACTGCCCTCGAGTCTGATGTGATCAATGCATCAAGGCTCCGTGGTGTGTGATACTGCATGATTTGATCACACTCAGCTTATCCCCCCTTCTCGAACAATTATCCACCCCAAAGAGGTCATTCATGGTACGAATAAGGTTCCCGCTTTAGGTTGTGTCAATTCAACCCCCAACATCTTATCGAAAACGATAGCCTACCGTTCCAGATCGGTCACTCCATGACTTAATGCTATCTAGAGCACATCATGATTCGGATTAATCCGATTTCCGGTTTTCAACGTGGATTCTTAAACCGCTGGATGCCATTGTTCCAAGGCCCTGTCCCAGATAGCTTACGTCAATCAGCCTGTGATTCAATGGCTTAGACAACCAATGCTTGAGATGTTGCAGCCGAAAGAGAGAGCCCTTGAAGTGAGCCATTGTAGCGTAGCTTCGTGTCGGGATTCTAGATTTTCGCCTGCATTTGATCACATAATCTGGATAGTTTAGTCTTCCTGATGCATGAGATCATCCGATAAACGATTGCGGTCCACGAGTACGAGGCCCGTGTGATAAGCTTCGTATCTCTCAAATCGTCTTGTTGCGTACTCCGTCCGGAGAATTGAACCACCTTAGGAGGGGGGGGTATGGGATGGACGGCTATGCATGCAGGGTCATATGTACTCCATAGTAACACTGCCTATCGAGTGAGCCCGCTTCGTACGGGGAAAGGACCTCCACATCAGCGGGCCTTTGTCGAAACTGCTGGGCAGTTCGATCACTGTCAGCCAAGCAGCATGTAAGCAATGCGCGTAGCCATGCATGCGGCTTATTTTGTCTTCAGCTGAGCCTCGCATATTATCTGATTTAATTGGATACGCCCAGTCACACGGTACTAGGATGGCGGGACATGCTGTATGTCGCTCAATTAACTTTCAACAAGCACCATTCCTGCGAGACTGCCCGGCTCCTAGCTGAGTATAGTGTTAGGCTTGACGACCCCATGGGGCAAACTTGGTGCGAGTATCCCCACGAAGGGGAAGTTGGGAGGCCAGTAACTCGCCCACCTTGTATGGTAACAAGCCCCTGTATGTACCCCATGTTGAGCTAGACGTAAAACAGAGTGGCCCTGGGCGGCAGTTCCCGTGTGGACCTGGGGAATTGACCGTTAGACCGTAGATCTACTCGATCTAATCAATTTGCATTCTGAATCCCTCCACTGGAGAACCATTACCACGGCTTGAGGGGAAGGGCTCCGATCTCAGTGGATTCTGACTGGACCTATGGTCGAGCTTGCAAAGGAAAACGGCGAGTCAGACAGATCCTGTGGGTCTTCAGGGATGCTTCAGCTAGGTTTTAAGAACTCAGAATGACCAAGAAGTGTTGGTAGCCAGTCGAAAATTCGTGTTGGGGGGGTGTTGAGGCATCCTGAGCCGGAATAGCGTTTTAGACCGGCTCGCGTGTAATCGCTTTGCCGCCCACTCACCGAGTCGAGGGAAGAACGCTTCCCCATCACGGCCGACCCCCAGCCCCTTCATCCCCACAGAATTGCCCTTACTGGGTTTCCCTGCATGCAGCCTGCTGTCGGTGCCTTAAGAACCAAAATACACACTAAGATAATTAAGGTGCTTTCCGTGGCCCACTGTGTCCAAAATTGCTGCTACGGAAAATCAGCTAAGATGCTCGTATTGAAACCTGTATCTGGTATGGTCCCAGCACTTACCACTCTCAAGCATTGTGCTGTTCATCTCAACCGACGCTCATAAATCTCCCTCCACACCTTGACTGACCGCAACTCCACATACGAGATTAAAAAGAGAAATAAAGGAAACCACAAGTGTGTCAAGGAAATCGGTCCGATACATGGCGCACAAAGACCCAAGGCATGCATTTTCTATTTTATCATTCACATCTTTCAAGGCAAAACCTCCTCTCCCTTCCAATCCCAACAGCGGCCCCGCCCATCGGAGTCACCGGTCTGCATACCACATAGATGCTGTAATAGCTTCACCGCAGATTCTTCTGGCTGCAACATGTGCCTGCCATCCCAGTAATCTTTCGTGAAATCAGTCTGGACTGTCCCGGGATGCAACGCCACCGCAAAAGCTCGGTCTCTGCTCCGTGACCGCAAATACAGATCGAAAGTCTTGGTCAGCTGAAAGACGGAGGCTTTGCTAGCACGGTATGAATACCAGCCCCCTGTTGCATTATCCGATATGGACCCAACTCGTGCGGCCATCATCGCGTAGATCGCATGCGATGGAAGTTTCCACGGCTGCTGCACATGTGCCGACAAAGATTCGTCCGCAAAGGTTGCAGACGACTTCGTTGGCAAGAAGGGTGCCAAGTGCTTCATCAGAAGCATAGGACCAAGAGCATTGACTTGGAAGCTGTGCAGAGCATTGGCAGCATCAATCTGCGTCGGCGACTTCTCCACATGCAGAACGCCAGGTACGGTGATTGCAATACGCAGGGGAGTCTGTGGAAATTCTTCTCGTATCTGTGCAGCCATGGCGTGTATGGTTGCCTCATCTAAGACATTGTTCAGGACCAGAACGCATGAGGGGATGATGTACTCAGTACCAGTCACGTCAACTTCAAAGACTCTTAGCCTCTCCTCCGCCTTTCCAGTCTCATCATTGACTTGCTCCAGTAAGATTTTACGGAGTTGTCCGGTGTCTCTCCGCGCAGTCGCAATAACGGGGAGGTCCGTGTTGGACAGCAGCTGTCGCGCAAAGGCGAATCCTAGTCCTTTCGAAGCCGGAGTCACGAGGGCGAACCCACTTTTTGCAGGTGACATTTGAATGGCACGAATTTGATTGCATATATTAGGAACTGAGCTACCAAAACCAGAGAGACTGAGTCCACATGGAGGATTATTCTGAAGGTCGAAGGTTGAAGCCTAGATTTCCGTGACGTCATGCACATGGCTGCTACTTTGTACAAAGTACAAAGTATGAATTTTCAATTTGATGGCTGTCCGATGGCTGGAAAAACAGGTGCCTTCGGTGGATATACATCTGTTCGCAAAGTAAAACACCATCGTTTGTCCGAGAGTAAGCTGGCGAGGGTTGTTGGTCGCAGACAGCATCAGATGCATGGGTAGGTTCTAGACGGACTACTAAGCCTACGGAGTTTAGAATCGTCTTGCTTTATTAGCCAATGGTTGCACAAGAAGGCTTCTGAAAAAGCTATTGGACTGGTGTATATACTATTTGTAATAGGATAATACACATGTGAAAATGTCAACAAATACATACTTGGTACTCTACGAGTAATTGTCTTCCCTATCACCGACGAGAGAAAGTCGTAACTAGAAAGAATGTACTCTCAAGGTACCTGATACATCCGCGGCGGTATTAATCAGTAGTAATCGGACTGAATCCGTAACATGTGACGGTACCAACCGTACGGCGCTAAACCCCGGCTGGACATTGAGCGATAAGTCCCGGTCTTTACTGCGATGATCCATCCACGTTCCAGCTCCGGTTTCTTTGATTCTTCAACTACTTACTAGTGTGACTCCATGCATGCTTTGGACCAGTTATTCAGCGTGCTGCATAGCCATGGCCTGTCAGCTTATTAATTACTAGCCTCCTTTTCTATATTACTTGCTTCCTCATTGGAGCCCCTATTCTCATACGCGTGTTGCTTTCCACATTCCTACGGAGTAGATTCATCAGACTCAATGTGACCTTGACCCTGGCTCGAATCACACTCACCGCAATACTCCGTTTAACCAACTCCACATTTTGGTCTCCACTGCCCTCTTTGTGCGGCCTGGCGCCTAAAGCGCCATGTATGCATTTTCCACCAAGCGCCAGAGAGACCAGGACCCAGAGGACTTCGATGGAAATGTGTTCCGCGAGACAAAGGTCCGTGGATTTGAGACTGAAGGACCCCTGCTATTCTCGTCCCGCAACTAATGGTAGTCAACAGAAACATAGGTCTCTTCCTCTCCGCGCGTCCCCAAGTGCCCTCCAGTTTTCTTCCCTCCCACAAAGCAATCGGCTTGCATCTGGCTTCGGTTTCTCGACTCTGACCCCAGTGGAATCCTCAGACGATGACAAGGAGGATAATGGTGCTGACAAATTTGCCCATCATGGTTCGACACAACCTCGGGATCAGCCATTACCATCAGAGCAAGGGTGTACTCCTATAATGAGTGCAAGCATGGATATTGATAACGGAAAAGACGCCCAATGTTCGACCAATAATGTTGAACATTCCAAACCGGGATCTGTCGCTGGATTTAGCAATTACAGTCTCCAGCCGTCGCCTATCCCACATAGTCTTGTTGACCAGTCGTTGGTTATAAGCGAAGAGCCGACTACAAACTCTACGGAAGGGAACACACCTGCCCCAAGAAGTCCCGTCTTAAGAGACATGGTGCAAAACTCTACATCATATACGTCGCAGGGCGTCTCTAGAGGTCCGTACGCGAGTCATGACAGGGTCTGGTGGTGCGGCCAACGCCTCCCCAGTCCGGTCAGTGATAATGGCGACGCCATGGCGATCAGCAGCAAAGACTCTGTGAGCGACGCTGATATGACATACATGTCCCAGCCAGCGTCTCCGCCACCATGGTATTCAGAAACTACGCCCGATGTGTTACAGCCGGCGGGTTCGATGGGCAGCTTGAAACGAGAGCAACATATTCCCTCTTCCTCGAAGAAGAAGGCAGCGATTTCCATGGGCTACCGAGCGGATTGCGACAAATGTCGGCGCAGGGTCCCAGGTCATTACAGTCACATCATCCGTCACTGACACACTTATCCCTTTCTGTTCCTTTGCTGTTTTCTTTATTGGTTCTGCTTGACTTTTATCACTTGACGAGTTCATGATACCAGGCGCTATGGAAGGTATGCACAGGGAAAGGCGGCTGTGCTGTTTTTACTATGATACCAACGGTTTTCGGGATTGTGGGGCTTTATTGGCATGACTTGCATTGTAGATGCGACCAGTTGGGACGGAGAACTGGTTCGAATGTATTCGGAAAAATCAAAGCTTATCCTTCCATAATGCATATTGTTGTCTTTTTTCAGCCTTGGGGAGCATTTGACGGCGAATATCTCCCTCAATAATAGATTTCGGGCTATGAATCAGGGCCTGCTGTCAACTAGTGACTAGTTCATTAGTTGATGGTGTTTTCCGAGCTGCCCTTCCGATCTGGCTGACATAAGCGTCCGCATCCGATGGCGGAAGAGCAGGTGACTGGCACCGGATGTCTTTGTCGGACGTCAATCCGACAGAGATAGAGAGTGAGAGAGCTACACTTATTTTGGGCACTGGAGATTATTTGATAGTCGACAGGATGTAGTGATCTTCGAAGGTTGACATTGTAAGATTGTTCTCCGGACACACATCCCCAATCAGAATCTCAAGCAGAAGACGGGGAAACCCCCAGACCGGGACTGCCGACGACTCCACAATTTCCCAATTTTGCCTTCTTCCAGAGTCCTCCGCGGCAGTGCGCTTAGCCGATCTTCATTGCCGGTAGTTCGAAGCCAGCGTGCAACTGGCTCAGTCCGTACGCGAGCCATCCCGAGCCCCGGAATCCCTTCGGGTGGCTATATTCTGATATAAGTATGTTGCCGGGCCCCGGTTTTCAACCGGGGCGAAGCGAAAGTCGAGATCCTCTCCTTCCATTCCTCCCTGTGTCTCTTGCTTGATTCAGCAGTCGCAATATCCGTCATCATGGCCTCTCCAATTCCTCGAGGCCTGCGCCAGGTCCTCCAGAAGTCTCCCTCGGACATTGTCATTCTTTCTTCCCTCCGTACCCCGGTTACTCGTGCGAAGAAGGGCGGTTTCAAGGACGCCTATCCCGAAGAGCTGCTCGCTCACGTCCTCCGGGCCACTTTGGAGGCGAACCCGAACCTCGACCCTGCTCTCATCGACGATGTCGCCATCGGTTCCGTTCTCCAGGAACTCGGTGGTGCGAAGGCTGGCCGTATGGCTCAGATCCACGCCGGCTTCCCCCACAGCGTGCCTTTCCACACGATCAACAGACAGTGCTCCTCCGGTCTGGCTGCTATCTCCACAATTGGAAACGGAATCCGCTCTGGAGCGATTAACGTCGGTGTCGGTGGTGGAATGGAGTCCATGACCAGAAACTATGGCTCCCGCGCCATCCCCACCGTTCTCTGGCCCGAGCTGAAGGAGTCTCACTCCCAGGATTCCCGTGACTGCATCATGCCCATGGGTATCACCTCCGAGAACGTCGCTTCGCGCTACGGCATCTCCCGTGCTGACCAGGACGCGTTCGCTGCCGAGTCCCACAAGAAGGCTACTGCCGCCCAGAACGCCGGTCTGTTCGACAAGGAAATCATCCCCGTGAAGACCCTCTCCTATGACCCCGAGAACCCCGATGCTCCTCCCAAGGAGATCACCGTGACCAAGGATGACGGTATCCGCCCCAACATCTCGGTTGAGAAGATGGCTAGCCTGAAGCCCGCTTTCTCTCCCACCGGTGCTAGTACCGCTGGAAACAGCTCCCAGGTCAGCGACGGTGCCGCTGCCGCTCTGCTCATGCGCCGTTCGACCGCCACCGAGCTCGGCCTGACCTCTCAGATCCAGGGCCGCTGGGTTGGTACTGCCGTTGCGGGCTGTGCTCCCGACGAGATGGGTGTCGGTCCCGCGGTTGCTATCCCCAAGCTCCTCCAGCAGCTTGACATGACCGTCTCGGACGTTAACGTCTGGGAAATTAACGAGGCTTTCGCCTCCCAGGCCCTGTACTCTATCCGCAAGCTGGGTATTGATGAGGCCAAGGTCAACCCCAAGGGTGGTGCCATCGCTATCGGTCACCCTCTTGGTGCCACCGGTGCCAGACAGCTTGCCACTCTGCTTCCTGAGATGGAGCGCACCGGCCAGGAAGTCGGTGTTGTGAGCATGTGCATTGGCACTGGTATGGGCATGGCTGGTATGTTCGTCCGGGAGTAAAGGATGAGAAAAAAAAAAGCAGAAAAACAAAATTATGGGGCGTTTCCTTCTTGTACAGGTTATAGCGACTTTAGTTATTATGATATCAGCGTAGAGACGCATGTAAATACATACACGCACAAATACTATTTATACCCTGTATGAAGATCTATATCTCCAGAGCGATATTCATCAAACTATCTGCATAAACATACTATTGCTAGTATTGATGACTTCTTGAGGGATAAGTATAGATTCAGCGATGCAAATTGACATACTATGCTAGTCTTACGAAGGGATGACAGACATGCTCAAGGGATATAGATGCAGGAACAAAGTAGACCCGAGGAGCCCCTTCCTCCTCAACAGTGTTCTGTATGACTCGAAAATATCCAATCCTATAGTCCCGTGTAAAAGTATAATACTAAATAACTCCCGACCGCCAAGCCGCATCCCATGCACGCTCCCCATCACGTGACCTCCCCGGCCGGAACCTCACCACCGCGAAACTTTTCGAACCCCCATCACCTCCGTCCGGGCACCCGCCAGCAAAACCCGCAACCCACCCCAATTGCACAGCACCATGCGACCGTCCGTGCGATTGCTGAGCCTCGACGTCCAGGGCGCCTCGCGGACCCTGTACGTCTGCTCAGTATGCAGAAACGAGGCGCGGCCGCGGCCAATTGTCGCCCGGCAATTCCTTCGCCATGCTTCCAACACACCGCTGAGCGAGCGAGTGAGACGCAGACTTTGGGGTACGGATAACCCGCCGGGATTGAAGGATCCATATGGAGAGAGTTTGCTTGAGAAGAGGTTCGGGAAGGCTAAGGCTCAGCCGGAGGGCGAGACGGAGGTGGTGAATGCGGCGGAGGCGGCACCTGAGGCTGAGGCTATTGATCAGTTGGAGCCTGGGGTTGACTATGAGCCTGCGACGACGTGGGAGGGATTGGAGCGTGTGGGCCATTTGGGAGGTTGGAAGAATGTTCCCCGGGCTGAGGCTGATCGGGTTGGGACGTAAGTTGTTCTTCTTCCGCATGGTTTTGGTTTACCAGGGGTTGGGAGTTGTTTTGGCTAATTGGTTTATTTGTTTGATGGATAGATTCGGTCTCAAGAAGAAACTCCGCAAACAGGGTCCCCTGTCTCTTGCTGCGCATCAGGCCGCTGTTGAGATCTGTTTGATGCATGCGCTGAACAAGCCGTTGACGAGCGTCTGCAACGTCACTGAACATGACAAGGCCGTTTTCAAGATGATCTGGAAGACTAAGATCGTGCCTAATGAGGCTGGCAGCTGGGGCAGCGCGCTGGAGTACCACAACAAGCAGGCTAAGGAGGCCCTCGTTTACATCTTCGAGCAGATCGGTGGTAGTCAGCCCGAGGCTGTGGAGCAGCAGCAGGCTGCTGAAGAGACCGCCGAGGTCGAGGAGTTCGAGGAGGCCGCTTGGGAGGGTGAGGAAGAGGAGACCTCTAAGGTTCCTTTCTTCGGATACCAGGATGCTCGTGATAAGGGATTCCTGACTTTGTCTTTGGAGGATCAGGAGACGAAGTTTGCTGTTAGTTTTCCCTCTACTATTTTATTTGCTGTGCAGACAGTCGCTGACATTCCTTTTTTGAATAGTTCCTCAAGAGATTCTCCCAGCTGAGCGGCCACTTCTTCCCCGACAACATCGTCCACCAGATCACCACCGTCAAACAGGCCATCGACTACGTCCAGGGCCAATTGAACCCCAAGCCCAAGAAGCTGGCTGAAATTCTGGAGAACAACGACGGGCTCCAGTCCCTGCCCAACATCAAGGTCTTCTCGAAGAGACAGACCCGTTTGCACCGCGATGACGAGATGGGCCGGAGGAAGATCATTGAAGCCGAGCTTCGTTCCAGAGGACTCCTTGCATAGACTGATTGCATGGCATACATATCTTGCAGGTTTGTTTGGTTGGCTGGCTGGCTCAAAGATTATCTATCTCTAGTTCTTGTAGCATGTTATATCTAGTACGAAATTTTGCTGTACAATAGGAATTGACGTCTTTTTTTTTTGTTCATTTGACATTGATACAGATCGCAGCGAGATCTATCATAAATGGCTAACATTTTAGTGTATCTCAAGCGTAATATGATATAGTGAAATAGAAAAGACCGGTTCCGTAGCCGGACCTGAACCCCCATACGCCTGATGAAACAACATCCAGATATTTGTATAGAAAATGCAAAAGCACAACCACGTTCAACAACTACTTCCTAGCCGCCGCAGGAAGACTAAATCCTCTCGTCATAAAGTCCGTATTCTTGGCATGGGCATCCTTCGACTCCTTCGTGAAGAGACTGCTGATGTTGTCACTAGTCCCCAACATCTTCCGCCGCTTTTTCTTCTCGTTTTCCTCCTCCAGCACCCGCTGCGTCAGCAACGCAGTAGCGGCATTCTTGATACCACTCGAGCCGCCTGGCGTGGGTGTAGATGTGTTGCTCCGACTGGCAGTGGCACTTGAAGATTTCTCTGCGGGCTTTGATTCCTTGCCCGCATCCGTCGCATCACCATTCGCGGCGTTCTTCTTGCGCTTCTTTGAGCCGGGGGCTTTCTTCAGCGAGTGCGTGAGACCTTGCTCGGCGAGCTTGTGTCCACGCTCAATGAGCTGCTGCTTATCGGTCTCCTTGGTCGGGAGGATGGGGATCACATTGTCGGCGGTGTATGGCTCGTCGCACTGGAAGTCATTAATACCAACACCAAAAAGCAAAGTATAGGATGAGATAACATACCTGCAGACACTTATCCCCCTTGAGTTGGCGAATCGCCTCCTCCGAGAAAACATGACCGCACGGCACCAAATAAACCGACTTGACATTCGGACCCAACTGCTTCGCCGTGACGGGGCAGATCCACCCTTCACGCTTGTCCTGCTTTCCAGAGGCGGGATGGGCTTCGCGCTCAGTGTCGACTTCGAACTTCAGCTCCACGACGTCCCGGAGTCCCTTGACCCGTCCGCAGAGGATCTCTTCGCAATCGGCCTTGGAGCTGATGCCGTCGGTTTCGTCGCCGGGGAGAAGAAATCTGAGAATGGCGTCTTTATTGTAGAGGTTCCCGACGCAGTCGGAGACAATGGGTCGCATTAATTGGTTGTGCGATATCGGACACGTCGTCCAGGAGTGTTCTTGTTGTTCGCGCTGCGCTTCTTTTACTTGCGCTGTGCTGGGGTTGCGGGCCGCTTCGCGGACGAGCTCGCGACGGGTTGGGATACTGGTGGTGCAGTTGGTTAGTGATTTGGATTTTGATAGACTGGGAGGGTGTGTAAGAGGTTTTATGAGCATACCTCCCACCATCATTACCCATGTTGCCGCTGATATGTGCTATGGTAAGTAGTTGTGAATGAGAAATCAATGCGACGACTTGTTGCGGGCTCGCCACTCATTTACAGAAACAGCGGCAGGCCCGATAAGGAGCTGAGTCAGCGAGCCCCAGAATGGGCGGGAGATTATCACCAGCTGGCCAGAAGCTCTCTCCGCATTCCTGGTGATGGATTGATTGATTTATTGATTGATTGCTTTTTGTCTTGTTCTCGCTAGTTTGTCCTCTAGTGTCCCTACAGAGCATTGGTCAGGGAGCTCAATGCTGCCACTGCCACCATGATACTTCCTCAGGGATCGCTCTTCTTGGTGAGCATTGCTGCTTGCTCGACCGTCGTGGCTGCGGCGGGTGATGCCTCCTCTCGTCCCCGGGGTGTTAGTCCCGAATGTAAGTGCCATCTATATATCTAAGCTGAGGTCGTGCCACGCACACCCATTATACCTCAGGCTGCATCCTCGTCATTCAATCATGATCTGTTGCATTGCTCGTGCTAATTGGTTTCGTCTTTGACAGTCGCCAAGTTCTACAAAGACACCACCACCTTCACGTGCATTTCCCACCCGGCCATCCAAATTCCCTTCTCCGCCGTGAACGATGATTACTGTGACTGCCCGGATGGCAGTGATGAGCCTGGCACATCTGCCTGTGCATTCCTCTCCCGCAACTCCGCCCTAACACCGGGTGAGCGCCCCGGCAGTGACGATCTCGAGCTGGCATCCGCCCTGCCGGGATTCTACTGCAAGAACAAGGGCCACAAGCCCGGCTACATCCCCTTCCAGCGGGTCAATGACGGCATCTGCGACTACGAGCTCTGCTGCGACGGCAGTGACGAGTGGGCGCGCGCTGGTGGCACCAAGTGTGAAGACAAGTGCAAGGAGATTGGCAAGGAATGGCGGAAGAAGGAGGAGAAGAGACAGAAGTCCATGACTGCGGCTTTGAGGAAGAAGAAGGATCTGCTCGTGGAGGCTGGTAGACAGCAGAAGGAGGTCGAGGACAGTATCAAGCGTCTGGAAGTGGAGATTCAGGCCCAGGAGCTGAAGGTCAATGATCTTCAGGCGGAGCTGGAGGAGGTGGAGAAGCAGGAGGCGAGCAAGGTCGTGAAGGGCAAGGCGGCGGGTAAGGTCAATGTGCTTGCTGGGTTGGCTAAGAGCCGGGTCGAGGAACTTCGGAACGCCCTGGTGGACGTTCGCAAGGAGCGTGACGATACCCGTGCCCGTGTCAAGGAGCTTGAAGAGATCTTGTCTACGTTCAAGGTGGAATACAACCCCAACTTCAACGACGAGGGTGTCAAGCGCGCTGTGCGTAGCTGGGAGGACTACGCCGCCAAGGGCATTCTTGAGGGCGCTGTGAACAACGCTCAGGACCGTGATTTGGATGAAATCGCCAAGCCTGATGATGAGAAAGTGGGCATCAACTGGGAACAGTGGGAGAATGAAGAGGATGGGTGTGAGGCTGGTCTTGGTATGTGATCTATTCTAATGGGGTCATCGAGTTCCCGCGCTAACATCAGATTTAGTCTACCAGCTGGCAGCCTACCTTCCGCCTTCCCTGGTTGAGTTCATTGAAGGCAAGGTGCTCTTCGTCAGAGGCCTCTTGGAAGACAACGGAATTTTACCCAAGGCGGCCGAGACGTCTACGTCTGAGTCCAAGGTTGTGTCGGAAGCACGCGAAGCCGTGAAGTCAGCGGAGAAGGAGCTTGAGAACAAGCAGAAACAGCTGAAGGATCACAGGTCCGATCTTGAGACGGACTATGGCGTCGGGTCCATCTTCCGTGCTCTCAAGGGCGTCTGCATCTCCAAGGACTCGGGTGAGTACACGTATGAGCACTGCTTCCTGGACCAGACCAAACAGATCCCAAAGAAGGGCGGTGGATCTACACGTATGGGCAAGTACACCGGCATTGGATCCGTGAGTGTTGATGTGCTCAACGAGGCGGGCGAGATTGTCCCTGAAGACAGGGTCACTCTTCAGTACGCCAACGGTCAAGGCTGCTGGAATGGACCAGCCCGCTCAACGACGGTCATCTTGACATGCGGCGAAGAGGACGCAATCCTGAAGGTGGCGGAAGATGAGAAGTGCGTGTACTCGATGCATGTCACGTCGCCGGCCGTGTGTCCCGGAGGCGATGAGGGCGCAGCCGCCCCAAACCGCAAGGATGAGCTGTGAGCGGCGATGGAACCATGTTCAGGGTTATATTAGAGCGCTACAATTTTATAGGTTTTGCTTATTCGAATTGCATACACAGCATCTGTTGTACTGACACTATACATGAAGCTACTGACCTAGTGGCCTAGCATTGATTAGGCAGCTGCTTATTAGCAGAACTGCTGATTAGCGGATGGCATCGGAGTATCTTCTGGGGGTTATCAGTATCCCGGGCTCCCAATCCCTGGTGTAGCCGACCAGTGAGTAGTGTCCTTTTGACGCAGCAGACAGGATCAGATAGGTCCGTCTGACCTGATGGGATTTTCCCATCCTGCAATCCCAACAATACAGTAGACGCAGTAAAAACTTGGTGTAGCAACCCCACAACCCTCAACACCGATCAGACGATGCTGCAAGCAACTCACTCTGTTGGCTCGCCTCGTCTATCAACAAGCCCCATACCAAGCAGGCAATGATTAGCAGATGGGAATAATCGTAATGATGCTGCTTGGTTGTTTGGGTGTTGCTTCTCTGGTATTTCTCTCGACCCATAGTATCCAAGTATACCCCGCCCGTGGGGCTGTTGATTAGGTGGTGGTGACTGCGAACGAACCTTCTTTTTCTTTTCTCTTATTTTATTCTACCTTTTCTCTGATTAGCGCGCCTTTCGCGGCTGGAGATACTACTACGTACCTACATACTAAGTTTTGCTTCTCATAAGCAGTGCTGGGAACTCAGGGTTCCACTTTTTCCGGGGCCTGCCACGATCGAGGGTTTTGAAACACCTGGTGGGGGAGAAAAAAGACTCATTCTCCATCGCTAAAAGAGGTAAATGGAGCAAGACATCGCTTTGGATGAAGTTAGTAGGGAAGTTTAGATACGAGGTATAATCGTACCATGATCGTCCTGGAAGCAGCAGGTCATGTACAGTAAGTGAGTAGTGGGGGAATTTAGTCTGTGGATGGAGGGGTTGCCATTAACCATTATCACTACCAGCATAGATACTAGTTGTACATAAGACATGTCCCAGTTCTGGCTACATCCTCTACATGCAGTGATGGTTATCACAAACAAACAATTAGAATAGATATGTAGAAAATGTGTCAGAGAGGAAGTGGAATATGATCTCACCGATACGGGTCCCCCACCCATCAAAGCAAAGTAAAGCAAAGCAAACCCCTCCTACATCTCCGACTTGCTGCCTCACTTTGCTTTGCCTTTTTGACTCCACCTCCACCACACCCTCCTCCTTCTTCTCCTGATTCAACGTGGCATGATAGCTTCCCAGCCTCTTAGTTGCAGGACCACTCCATATTATTGACCGATTGGTCGTTGATCTGCTTCCCTTCCCAACTTGCCCCCACCTTGGCCATAGTAAACCAAACATCATCCGTCTACATGCCCAGGACTAGGTTTCCAGCCAGGGCACTTTCGGGATCAAGACAGAAGAAAACAAACCGGCGAGCAAGCGGGGATAGATTTGACCAGGGTGTTCCATGCTTGTTACTGGTAAATTAACGCAGTGGCCTGTTTCATCTACTCACCTTTCTTTATAGGGCATTTATCTATTCATAGAGGAATGGGTGGTATGGATATCATCCATGCACGCAACACACTACCAGTAGCAGTAACGAGTACAAGTACAAACAAGTAGTATAGAAACAAGAAAATACAAATCAAAGTCCCTAGTACCAGTGACTCCTACCAAACCATGCTCTCCCACGCCTCGCTGCAGCAAGCAAAAGTAAACTTGGACCCAGTCATCTATAGCACTAATCCACCTCCACCTGCAGTTGAAATATATGGAGTACACTACTACAACTGTGGATCACAACAAGTAGTAGTACGTACCCATCGTGTATCCACTACACCTCAAAACCGATCATCCCCATCCGTCACATGGCAGATTCTTATTCCAGGGATGGATGGATGGATGGATAGGATGGGTTGAGGAGGGGCAAAAAGTAAAGCAAACAGTCGTACAGCATAGCATTTGTTGCTCTTCGAGAAAAGCATATAAAGACCCTCTTCTATCCCACATCCTCGCCCTTCTTTGTTCTCGCTCATCCACTGCTGTCTGTTCATTACGGAATATACTTCGCTTTTCTTCAAACACTTTCATAGTATATATACATACTACTACCCTATCTATCACCATGGCCCCCTGCGAGTGCAAGTGCTGCTCTGGCAGCTGCAACTCCTGCTCTTGCGCTGACTGCAAGGTGTGTATCTACCTTAACCATGAGAGGATAGTATGATGTGCAATGATACTAACAACAGTCTACTACTAAAGCACTAAACAAACCAACCCCAATACATTCCTACTATGACAACAACGCCTCGTCCTTTTCTATCTTCGCTTCGCTTCGCCTCGCCCCGCCTCGCATAGTTTGCCATCGTTGAAATAATACAGAAAAAACCAGATGTCGAGTGCAGGTGTTTTGCTCGCTACTATCATTATTATTATGGCTTCTTCGACTTCCATGCGACTGTTGAAATTCTAGGGGAGTGGGGGAATTAGGGCCAACGGTGTAGGGGAGATTGGTTTGGTTGCATAGTGGTATGGGTGATGAGGTTATGAATTTCAGTACTTATATTGTGATGTCTTGAGTGTTCAGACGTATATATTTTTTTGGATTATATTATTTCAATGATTTACTTGACTTATTGATTGAAAATTGTTTTTCTTGGGATTGTTGGTATTGGTGTAGATCTATTCTATTTACTAGTAGTCGGAGATTGGGGTACAAACTAAATACTAATTATGTTAACTGATTTTGTAATTTGATTTCTACCAGGTCTGGGTATATCATTTGTTGCTATTATATTTGTTTCTTGATTGTATATGTATAGCTACCAAGTGATCACTAATTCTTCTAGTAACTGCTTTAAACTAGCTTGAAGACTATAACATGTCTAATATACTATGTACGATAGAGTCCAAAGAACCGAGCCACGAAGGGGGGTCAGCAGGACATACTACATGCATGATGCTATGACCACTAGTATCTTCGTATTCTATCACATGTCTCTTACTGTGTAGTATCTACGTTTACTTGTTATCTACTAGGCTGGTCATAGTAAGATGATAGAACAAGACATAGGACAATCAGCGTAGCATCTTCTGTTACTACTCCATGAGATCTAGACTCAGATAGGTACAAGCAGGTCGTCCTCCAATTCTATTCATATACCCTTCAGAGCGAGATGTTTATTTCTGTACGATAAGGAATAGAAATATCAGTATGGTTGTCAACAAGTAGTAGTAAGTTAGGAAGTGGAAACATACGGGGCACTGGCACTGGCCGGCGGGGCACTGGCAAGAGGCGCCGCAGCTGCAACCGTGGTCGTTACCTGTCGGTCATCGAGATTAGCAACCTTGTATACCATACCCAGGTAATAGCAGAATATTAGAAGAGTCATGTCAAGCACGAGTATTTGCCAGGAAAAGGATGGTGATGCGTAAAAGCAAACATCAAACAGATTCGAGTCCCATCCATCCGTACCCCGCACTAATAAACAAACAAAACAAGGGTACTTGAATGAGGGCTAAGCAAACCACCTACCCATGATGACTGGTTTGAAAGACGAGGAAAAAGTCTTTTAGATTTGGAGTCAAAGGACAAAAAGTCTTCTTTTCCTTGGAGATTGGAAAGAAAAGTGGTCAGAGTGGCAGTGATTTGGGAAGACGGGAAGAAAAGAGAGAGAGCGGGGTATTTATAGTTAAGTTGCGAGGGTCTTAGCGGGTCTGAACTTGAGCACATTTCTGCACCTCGTCTCCAGTCACCATCCGCCATTCATCTCCCTGACTGGATACTACTAGTATTCAATCTTCCTGTTGCTGCAGGTTGGTCGTAAGCTCTTTTCTATGCTTGCCCAAGAGGATGATGCAGCAGGGCAGACGCATGCATGCATTACTAACTACATCATTGTCTTTTACTCTTGTTTTCTCTCCCAGCTAACATGATCCTGACCCAGATAGTAAATGACCCTGCAGCTGAGCTGGACTGACTGCTCTACTGTGAAACAAGCCCACTTACTTCCATTGCTATTGGCCGACTCTCAAGCAATGCAGGAAGACAAAGTGACACCCATTTCTTGCCTGTGCGGAGGTGTGGCACAGGAGATCGAGCTGAAGCAGTCCACCGACCATTCGGCACTCAATTTCTGTCATTGCACCACCTGTCGCACGGTCACCGGAATGCTGTGCTCGACCTACTACCTCCTGCAGGCTGAGCCGAAGAGCCTTGACAGCCTCCAGGAGTACCAGGAAGCTGATTGCATGAGCCGCTATTTCTGTAAGACCTGTGGCGCTCATGTCTTTGCCCATTCGAAACACACAGGGCAATTCTTTGTTGCAGCCGGACTGCTGGCGGGGAGACTACCCCCAACCAAATCTATACGGCATTGGCGGGCTGCCGAGACGCGTGATGGTGGCCTGACACCCTTTCTCTCTGGACAGCCAGAAGAACCGGCTCCAGCATGTTGGCTACGTACGGTTTCCAGCAACCAAGCAAGCCAGTCCGAGGCCGGACTCGAGCTCTTGTCCCAGAATCCGGACGAGCTACTTGCCCGTTGTCATTGCGGGGGTGTTGAATTTTATATCATGCGGCCCGATTCTTCATCCACTAAACCAACGTCGCCGTGGTCCGATCTGCTTGCGCCGTATCATTCACAGTCCTCTAACAATCCCCAAGACGTGAAGTGGTGGCTGCAGGATGACAATACTAAGTATCTGGCGGGTACCTGCGCCTGTCCTTCGTGTCGCCTAGCCAGTGGCTTCCCCATCCAGCCGTGGGCGTTTATTCCTCTATCGAATATTTACAATAAGGACAAGGTGCCGCTGGCGTTTGGCGCCGGCACGATGCGACAGTACAAGAGTTCCCCAGGTGTCTACCGCGAGTTCTGCGGCCGCTGCGGCGCATCCCTCTTCTGGCATGACGACGAAAGACCATTGTTGATAGATGTGAGTGTTGGCCTACTTCGAGCAGAAGAGGGTTCTAGGGCCAGTGGGTGGTTGAAATGGGCCACACAGAGAGTAAGTTTTGCGGAGATGGCAGCAGATAAGGCCTTGATCAAACACCTGCAGAATGGACTGAAGGAATTTGGGGACAGAGCTTGAATGCAGAGCCGTTTAAATTATGCTTGTCATTCCGTACGTAAACCGCATGTTTATCTAAATAAATCACTTGTAGTAACTATAGTTAATGGGCCGGCGGCGATAAGCAAAAAGTGGGATGGAGGGCTATCCTCACCGCCTTCCCAACGCAGCCCAAGACGTTCATTCCGCCGCCGCCGTTGAAAAAAAGATCCGCCAGGCGCGTCGTTGTGGGTTGATTGCATCTCAGCCTGTGTTGTCGCTGCACGTCATTCTCCCATTTTTTGACATTATTTTTTTTTGATTCTCGTTCCTTCCCATCTCCCGTCATGCCGCCGGCTTTCGAGTTCCGCGGAAATGACCGACGGTCAGGACACCAACCCCGACATGAGTTCACTTTCCGTTATGCGCGCCCTGGAACCTCCGAACGGCCGCTTTTGAGATCTAAGCGAGAGACGACCCCAGAACAGCTACTGCCCTCCGGCGCTGCGGACTCGAAACCGGCTCTGAAGTTCGCGCCTGTGGCGAACCTTAGCGATAGCGAGGAAGCCGATATGGACGTCTCTTCAGAGGATGAGGATGAAGCAGCCCACCCGCGCAAAAAGCGTGCGGTCGATCCCAACAATACCGGCACCGCGACGGCTGCTCCAGCACCACCACCTGCCCCCAAATGGTCCAACCCCGATCCCTACACGGTCTTGCCTCCTCCGGATGAGACCCAGGGTAAGCGAGTGGACGTTGTCAAGTTGATTCGCAAGGCCCGGATTGCTGCAACCGCGGCGGCACAATCCACACAGGAAGATGCGGTGAAGACCAACGAAGATTTTATCTCGCTGAGTGGCTTGGTTGATGAAGATGAAGGCGGCGGAAACGCGCCAGAAGGCGCACCAACCGGTCCAAGGCGCCAGCTGGAGGGCAAGGACTCGGCGTTTGGAAACAGAAAGAGGACATACGATGATGAGATCAAGGGTGTCTCTAAGAAGACTGGGAAGCCGTTGAGCAAATACTATGATGATGGCTCGATCATTGACGAGTGGAGAGCCCGCTCGTCGGAAAATGCAACACCGTGGGCAAGTAGCATGGCTCCCAGTCTACATGTGGGCGCAAGGTGCGTGTCAATCTATGGTGAAGGAAAGAGCAATTATTCTGACTAAAAGCAGGCTGCACAACGAGATCCTCAGCTTTTATCACTGGGTCAAACCTGTGCGCTATGAACAGATCGTGCGAGAGGACTTGGTGGCGAGGCTACAGGCTGCATTCCAGAGCAGGTACTATGGGGTGCAGCTTCGGCCTTTTGGCTCCTTTGCGTCGGGTCTATACTTGCCCACTGCCGATATTGACCTTGTTCTACTCTCCACGAACTTCATGCGCAACGGTATCAAGACATTTGGTGAACGGAAAGGCCAGATCTATGCATTCTCTGCATTCTTGAAGAACCTGAACATTGCAGTGCCCAACTCGATCGAGACGATCGCTCATGCCCGAGTACCCATTCTGAAGTTCGTGGACAAGTTGACTGGCCTGAGGGTGGACTTGTCGTTCGACAATGACAGCGGGTTAGTGGCCAACGAGACGTTCCAGCAGTGGAAGGCTGAGTATCCCGCGATGCCTGTTATCGTGTCCGTCATCAAGCAATTCTTGCTCCTTCGCGGCCTCAATGAAGTTCCAACTGGAGGCTTGGGAGGGTTTTCCATCACTTGTCTTGTCACCAGTCTCTTGCAGCACCTGCCGCATGGACATGGGACGCCGAACCTGGGCAGCGTTCTGATGGATTTCTTCGAGTTTTACGGTAACGGTTTTGACTATGATTCCGTTGGAATTCGCTTTAATCCACCGGGCTACTTCAATAAGGTAAGCTCTCCCAATGATGGTTTGTGTGTACACCGACTAATGAATTCCTGTGCAGAGGGTCTATAAGCTTTCTTTCAATAACAGTCCCCGCCTGTCAATTGAGGATCCTAACAATGCCGACAACGATGTCTCTGGCGGAACACGGGAAATTGCATTGATTTTCAGAGCGTTTTCAGAAGCCTATCAACGCCTCAAGGAGCGCATGATCTCCACAGCTACAGCGGGTCAGACGCAGGCCAGCATCCTTGAAGCCATTATTGCCGCCAACTATGAGGAGTACACTGAGCAGCGGTGGCAGCTCAGGCAGGTCTTCGACACCGATGAACGATTTGCGCGGTACCGTCGGGATTCCACTCCTCCGCCCCCTCCTCCTGACTCTCCTCCGGCTGATGCTGCCCCACCTCTCCCTCCCAACCCCCCTCCTGCTGCACCAAAGTCGCAGAAGGATAAGATGACCAAGCTGCAAAAGAAGCAACAAGCTGCGCGGGAACGTTCAGCTCGTCTCAAGCGCTTGCGTCCCGACATACCGTCCATTCCCTACTCGATCAGCAATGAGCAGGCCATCAGTCTGGGCGGCTACAAGTCGCAATCAGATATGGACAGAGACCTTTTGATGCGAGAGAAGGGGATGTAATATCTCCCAGCCAGAACTAGGGGCTTCTTTCAAAGAAGTCGACTTAAGACTTGTACAGTTTTCTTTCGTCTTGGGTTACCAGTGGGCACACATTTTCTGTATTATACCCTGGGATAGTTTCTCTTTCTCTCACTTTCTGATTTCTTGTCCGCCTTTGAGCGTCTGATACCCTTCTTTTTTCCTTGGCTACAAAAAAGATATTTGGGAGCATGGTTTTACACTGGGGTGGTTTTCTTTTGCTGTTCATTCGGGGGATATCGGAGCAATGCTAAATGTGGATGACACTATGCTATGGGCTATGAGCGCGAAATGGACTATTCTGAAGACGTCTAACTAACAAGCTCAATAGAAGCTGTGCTTGGATACTCAATTCATTGTCAAATCTGGTTGGTATTCACATTACCTATCATCCCATAACCCACTGGCCAACAGCCATACCACGTGCCTCGCTAACACTCACCTCTTCATAGGTTCAATAGATTTTTGTGATGATCTCAGGCCATATGTGAGTTTCCAAACAAACGGCCTGTCATCGATCAGTCAAACAGAGACACCAACCTGGTTACGCCAGCAGCAGCAGCAAAATTGCAAAATATTGATTGAAATTTAGAAGCATGAAAAATCGAATTGGTACCGTACGTTCACGGAGATCCTCGCGTTTCTCTTGTGGATTTGCAAACCTTACTTCACTCCCTTTTTCCCGTATCCTTCTCATCAAGGGGGCGCTATATGCGGTCGCTTGGAGAGGAAGAGCGAGGTTTGGGAGTTGGTGGAGATTCGGACTTTGAATTGCGGGATAGGTAGGTAGGTAGTCTATTCTATGCATGTGTGCTGGAGGCTTGTCACGATCGTGAATGATATATAATGTACAGATAACACTGCAAGAGTCATATGCGGTCTAGGATGTTCAATGACGGGCATAATTATGCAGTGAGCAAATAGATGGAAGCATTAAAGCAAACAACTGAAGTCATGTCTTAACAATGCATATGCATAAGTCATTATCAATCAGGCCTTGAATGTATAAGATAAAAACAGAATAACAGTATCTCCAGTGATCACAGCGCAACATCAGGCGCTGCAGCAGTGGGTATCTTCTCAGCCGCATCAACTGCCTCCAAAGGCGGCGTCACCATGGACTCATCATTAGCGCCAGCAGCAGCAGTATCCTTGTCTCTCGCAGCTAGATGCTCAGCAGACAACGAATTGACGAAATCCGGAGACGGGCTGTCCCAGGCATAATCAGCCCACTCTGGGCCCAGGATCGTCCGGATATGCTGAGCCAGAGACGAGATGCGACCACGTCTGTCTTTCGACCAGGCACGATCGGTAATGATCCCCTCCGAGGGGGTCAGGATAGCAGGCGCCTGTGCGGCAGAAGGCACAGCGGACGGGGGCTGCAGTTCTGAGGACTTCGGTTCAACGTCCTCGTCATCGTCCTTGTTCTCCAATCCATCCACGATGCTATGCCAGACACGCAGCGTCTCATCCAACTCTTCGAAGTTGCTCACACCCATCACACTAACTCCCAGTCTCTCCCCAGTGCCCATACTAGCCACAGAGATGAATCCCGGATCAGCATCTCCAGCTTTAGCCAGCGGCGCACCCAGCGCTCCAACCTGCTTTCCTTCGCGCAACCAGCTCTCTAACGAAAACCGGATAGCCACAACCTCCAACTTCTCACCCTGGCCATCGACCCAATCCGAAACCTCCCGGATCTTGTTGCGCAATCCGTCTGGCGCGGGGTGGAAATCACCCATACTGCCAATCGGCACGCCCTGTCTCCGCAACAGACCCATCCCCAGCGGCGACGCATTCGTAACAACGTCCACACCCGCGCCCACAAACCTCGGCAGTCCGCGCGACAAGAGTCTCGTATTCTGCAGCGTGTAATTCGCATACGACTGCACGATATCCAACGGCTCGCCGGTCTCGCGGAGAACCAGTTCCGCTATTTCCGCCAACACGTCAATGGGGAACCCCGAGATGCCGACATACTTGATGGTGCCCTCGGTATCGCGAATGCGACGCAGTTCCCGGATAGCTGCTAGGGCTTCCTGGCGGGAAACGAACTCGACGTCGTGGCAGTAGACAACGTCTAGGTAGTCGGTGTGTAGGCGCTGGAGACTGCGACGGACGCTTTGGCGCACCCAGGCAGGGGAGTAGTCGAAGGAGGAGGAGGCGATGCGGCCGACTTTGGTGAGGATGTGGTAGGATGAGCGGGGGTGATGGGTGCGGACGTAGTCGGTGGCGAGGGCGCGGCCGAGGAGTTCTTCGGCGGGACCGTAGTAGGGGGATGTGTCGAAGGCGCGGATGCCGGAGGTGAAGGCGCGCTGGACCAGTTCGGTGGTGGGGAGGGCGAAGGGGTCGTGGTTGTATTGGTTGTTGAAGGTTGCGGTGCCCATTATCAGTGGCGGGAGGGCCGCTGAGAGGGGGGTGGAGGGACGGGGCATTGTCGGTCTTTATTTATGTTTTTGCTGTGTAGATGGAGTCGAAAGTAGGAGAGAAAGTATTTACAAGAAGGAATGAGAGAAAGAGGGTGAGAAAAGAAAGAAAGGAGGGGGGAAAGAGAGGATGGCGAGGGGAAATAATAAAAGAGCAAAAGGAGGGGAAAGAAAATCTGCGGCGGAGATAAGGGAATCTCACCCGGGCAATATTCCCCGCTGGGGCGTTTCCGCTCCGCGATGGCGCCATGATGGCCACCGATGAGCATTGCTTGATGTTCTTAAGATGATGGAAGATTATTTCTCATGATTGATTGTGAACGATGCTAGCATTTGTACACAACTCTCAGTGGAATCATGACCTTCCACGCAATCGTGGAGGGTACTAAAGTACAGGTATCAATCCTCTGAACAGGACACAAGAGGGGAGAAGGGATCATTAAGAACAGAAAAAAAAGAAAAGAACACAAAGATAGGATCATCCTTGTGCCCTGCTAGGCTCGTAGGCCCTTCGTCTTTCGAATAATATACACATATACTCTCAGTCAGGACGTAGAATGGCCCGGCGAACAAGGCGCAACCAACCCAGACCGTCGACTCAGCCTGGAATCTGATGTGCCATATGCCTTTCATTCAAGTCCGAATCCATCTGTCTCGACGAGATGCAAGCCACCATATAAATATAGGAATCTAAACTCTTTCCAAGCTGCAAGTTGGAATCACCAAAACGCCATGCTATGCCGCGAAAACCGAGAGGGAGAAAAACAGGAGGTCGAGGAGATCGTTAAGAGGGGCTTCCGATGGTCGGTGCAAATGCTTCGACCCTGTTGATGAGAGCCAAGCTTAAATCGATCGAAACGCAAGAACTCCCAGATGGCAGCCCGAGAGCAATCAATCATTCCTGAAGAAGTTGAGCCGGGTGCTATAGGTAAAAAGAAACGCATTCACCGGTCCTTATATACCTTGGGCTTCCAGCCGTCGCGCAGCTCCTTCTCCTCGGCCATCTTGCGCTCGGCCTGTCGGACTTCCATCTCTAACCTCTCCCGGGCCCGAAGAATCTTGCTTTGCAGGTAGAAACTACCACCCTTCTGGGGATCGTTGAGGTCGAACAGCTTCTTGAATCGTTCCATCACTTGCTCCAGGTTGGCCTCGCCGTTTTGCGGGGGCTTGACGTTGAGAATCTTGCAGGCCTCGTCGAGAGTCAATCCGGAAGACATGCTGGCGCCGACCTTCTTGCCCGTCTGCGCGGCGTACTTGGAGGAGGCTTGGGCTTGCTTGTAGGCCTCGGCGAAGGCCTTGCCGAAGACACGGGCGCCCGTGACGACGACTTGAGTGACGATACGATGAGCCTGTTGGGTGAGAAGAGAGCAAGGTTAGTATACCTGAGCATGGCGGCGATCGGGAATAGAGAAGGCATCATATTGGCTTCAGAGGAGTGAGGGTGTCTCCACATACCATGATGACTGGAGATTATAGCCGATGAACGGACTTCAAGAATTAATCAAAGCTCCAGGAGCGACGGCGAACAAAAGAAATGATGCGACCGGGGAGTAGTGGAGGGAGTCCCTGGCTGGATCAAGAAGGGGAGCGGAAAGCGGATTCGATGGCGATGGAAACAGACGGAGAGGGAAAAATTCGGCAGCGCTTTAGTCCGTTTTGCCGTAGTACCGCCGCGGCCTGAGGCGTCCCCGGATTGGTTCCTGGATTGGATGTAAAGTAGACCAACCAACTATTGGACTCGATACTATTTGACCGTCAAAAAGAAAGCACTCACCCCCTACCTGATACTTCAGCTGCTGTGTATCTGCTGATTTGTCAAATTCAATAGAACAATGATTTGTTATTGCAGGGTCTCACTGTGTGTCTCTCACCTCATCTTCCTTGACTGATGCATCGCATCTATACGTATGTAACGGTCACTGACGGTATCCATACCGGCCTGTCACTGGTGCCCACATTGTGTAAATTGTGTAATCTGTGTATGGTATGGTAATATCCGGGCGAGGCAGGCTGTCACATGTTCCGAGCAGCAGACGAAAAGCTTCAATTCTCAGCTGCACCCGCGGATCTCTGGCTATTCCCCCCTTCCATCCCCGCAGATGATCGGCCTTCAGGGACCTTGTCTCTAACTTTTGGTCCCCCATCTTTCGTTGGGTCTGACCAGCATTTATTGTGTGTCTCTCGCCCTTTTCCTCTTCCCTCTCTCTTCTCCGCGTCTCACCGCCCGCAATGACCTTGGATGCATATGACGTCTCTGTTGTTGGATGGCAGCTCTCGGTAGGTGATACAAACAAATGCACTTTCTGACTCTGACGACTTTCCACCTCCTATTCTCTTCGAATATCTGGTCCACGTGGACGAGCCGCTCTCATCCACTACCGCCCTGAATACTAATGTCGCGACAGAAGATATTCCGTGGATAGATTCCATGGCCCCATCATCATCCACGCAGGACCATGCTGACTCTCAGCCTCCGACGGTCGCTGCTTTCTCCCCCACCACCATCTCAGGCTCGTCCGTGACATCGAGACAGCGTTCCAGCATCATCGTGCATCGCAAATCGCCGCTACTGGTGGCCACGCCCCCTCAGATCACCCGGGCATTGGCCTACTCGCATCCGTTTATTCTCCCGTTGAACAAGCTCGTTGGATTGCTCACATGGACCACTGGAGACGGCTGGCAGAGCTTCCTTCTGGTAGCAGTATTCTGGACGCTTGTTCTCTATGGCGATGTGATTATTACCTGGACCGGGCCACTCCTCGTGGTCATCGGCCTTATTTTGGGCATGTACTGGCGACGCTACTCCCCGTTGTCGTCCAGGGCTCACTTGAGTGAGAAGCAAGGTCATCAAAGGGCTGCTTCGGAGACATTCCCCCATCGGCATGAAACGCTGGACGAAATCGTGGAGACGCTAAGGACATTTACCACACGCTGCAATATTCTCCTAGAGCCACTCGTGGAATTTACCGATTTCCTGTCCACGCAGAGGACAGCGACTTCTGCCACCACCCGACCGGCTCTTACAACCTTGTTCATTCGAATCCTCTTCGTTACACCAATATGGATCGCCTTGACTCTTCCACCGTTGTATCTTATTACCACTCGCCGGGTTATCATGACCCTCGGCACTATCATTCTCACCTATCACTCTCGCCCGGCAAGAGTGTCCCGTGTCATTCTTTGGCGATCGTTAACGATCCGCCGGATATGCTCCATAATCACAGGCCTATCCTTTTCTTCTACAGTTGATAAGGCGCATTCGCTGTTAATGCAGAGCCAGGGCCATGCGATGAGCATTGCGACAAGACGTCGAGGAGACTCCTCCGGTGTGAGATTCACCTTTGTCATCTATGAGAACCAACGTCGTTGGCTTGGAATCGGCTGGACGTACTCTCTGTTCCCTTCCGAGCGAGCTGCTTGGACAGACGAGCATTTGAATCACGTCCCATCTAAGGAGGACTTTGAGCTGCCCGGTGTCGCAAACGGAAATGCTCAGTGGCGCTGGGTCGAAGGGAGTGACTGGCGTATTGAAGGCGCCGACGAGTCAGGAAAGTCGGACGCCAAAGCTGATGGCGGGGGCTGGGTCTACTATGACAACAAGGTGGGACACATTGTTTCCCATGTTCTGACAAATGTCCAGGTTCCAGGGTTACTAACAGCATGGGAACAGTGGAACGACGGTCGCCGTGGCCAAGATGGTTGGGATCGATACACCCGTCGTCGGAAGTGGTGTCGTGACGCCGAACTGGTTGAGATTCCCTCAGCGGGCGAGAGCACCTCAGTGGAGACCAAATCCGGCATCGCCCAGTCACTAGAGCAGGAAAAGGCCGCCAACGCCCATGAGAAGGAGATCTCATCTACGGTCGACGCCGACGCAGAAAGTCTCGCCCCGTCAACCTCATCCAAGTCCCGCAAACGACGTTGGTTTGGGAGTACGAAGAGTGTAAGCGACAAAGCCAGCAGCATCTCCTCTGCTCCACCAACGTCCACCAATAACTCCTCCGTAGATCTCGGAAAATTGAAGTCCGCCACCCCTACCGGCAGCTACACGCCAACCGGGAAGTCCACCGCAACTGCAACCCGACCCATCAGTATTCCGCACGCCCGGAAGACGTCCAATTACTCGGGAGGCAGCGCCAGTCACAGCAGCAGCTTCGGCCGCGACGGAAGTATCAGGGAGAAAGAGATGTCTCTTGCTCAGGACCGTCTAGACCGCTGGGGCACTCGCGCCACAGGGGGTACTGAACGAGCCGAGCGAGAGATGGGATTAGGTGATGAGGTCAATATGGGATTGAGCTGATCTCAAGTCAGTCATGGAGGAGAGGTGAAGCAACACTGCAACTGGCGGCGTCTCAAGAGAATGGCATTTTCTTTTTCTTTGCAAAGCGGACTTCTCATTAATTATTATCTTTTTCGGGCTTTTGTTGCGTCTGGTGGACGGGTGTTTTGGGTACTTCTCTTCTTAGCCTATATTTTTACTCTGTGCGGTTTAACGCCTTGATGAAATGGAGATACCCTTGTTTACCCAAGAGAAGATCTGCTCGGGGCAGTGCCATAAGTCGAAGACTTGTCAAGCTGTGGTATCAGAAGTATGTCTTAGTGGTTACCATATGGAATTTAGTATTTACTTGTTGTTCATATATACAGTATGTAGTATAGTGGTACGTGGCATCTAAGCAAGAATCAAATCCCACTGTAAGCGCTCCAACATATCAAGCCAATGCACATCGCCTTCTCCCGCCCAGAGGATACTCAACATCTCTTTTGCTCTTCTCACATTTCCAATGCCGAAGTTCGCCTCTAATTTATCCAATGAATGTATAATGAGCTCCTGGTCTGAGGGATGTTTGCTCTCGCAGCCAGCAATGAAGAGTGGGAATGTAAGGGCAGAGTATTCGCAGTGCTCGTCGAGTGGGAATTCCCTGATTCTGGACAAGAGCTGATGTAATGCGGTTGATCGGGGGAGGGAGATTGATGGTGATGGTTCTGGTTTGAATGGCGTATGTAGTGTTAATTGTAATGGAGCAGCAAATTGTGGTGATAATGGTGGTGCCGTTCTCTGGTTCAGTCTTTCCAGAGTGGAATGGAGATAGATGTACGCAGCATCGCGGAAGCAGTTGGCGACCATGCGCAGACGCATAAGGTTCGATTCGGTTATGCCCCGTGGGAGGATATATTCGGTGTTGGTGGGTGCCCAGTCTCGGAGGGATGTGTCGCTGTGTGGTTGATGGTTAGCGGGAGCTGTGGATGTTGTTGAGGTGGTACTTACATTAAGTGAACCTCTAGGTCCAAGGCTACAGGGTCTTGAGATAGGGTGGGGAGGTCGGCTATTCGGGCGCATATCTTGATGAGGTCTTCTGCGTAGCCGATGTAGATGTCGAGCTTGGAAATTTTGACGTTGCCAATATCAAGGTCGTAGTTGATGTGTTTGCGGTTGCTGATTCTGGCCATGTTATAGGCATAGATGTAGCTATGGTGTGGTTAGCTTTGGTTTCAAAGCAGGTAATTTGCAGAACGAGTCTTACAAGCCGCTTAGAAATTCCCTCATGTCATCTTTCAGGGCATTAACTCCACCGCGAGCCACTATGAGCTCTTGCAGGGCGTTCAGATGCGCGGTCCACTGCTGAACGCTTCCGCGTACGATTTCGTACTTGCAAAGCATGGCTACCGCCAGGATTGCCTCATCGGGAAGGGTCCGCGCTGAATATTTGGCAATTGTCGACTGCAGTCCACTCAGCGTTTGAACGTAGTAGTCTGTTGCGGCTGTCTGGGCCTCCTGTTTATCCCGGGACCGATTTGCAAAATGGGTTGCAGATACCGCACATAAAGCTTTCATCAGAAGAGGCGATGATAGGGCTCGGGGTATGAGAAACGATCGAAGGGGGTTGTCGATACTCTCAAGGTTGGCTAGTAGCTTGGAGCCCAGCTCAGTGTGATACTGAAGATAGTGCGTATCGTGATGGGAAAGATGACTGAAGTACCTGCTTGGCATGGGCGAAGCCACGGTGAGTGCATAGCAGGAGTCAGTGTCAGGTATGGTAATCTGTTTGTCTTCATATTCATTATTCTCATTGTTCCAAGAGTATAGACTGCTGTTGTCAGATTCAGCCGGAGTTGTTGGCGCTGTTGATAGACTGCTCGAGACTGGGGAGCTCGGGGACAACCAGAACTCTTCTTCCGGGGCACGCGAATAGGTTGTTGAAGCTGACGTTGTACTAACTCTGCGCCGTTTCGGCGCTCTGAATTGGCTGAAGACATTTGCTGATGGATCTAGAGGCTCTGCCCACATTGAGCCATAGCCCTCACATTTCAAGCCCAACCTGGAACAGCTATGACAGCTATTGTCATCAAGCAGTTAGTGCCTAGTACAGCCTAGTACCAGGGGTGGACTCCATCATACCAGGGCTTCGCTTCATCACACCGCTTCCGACGACGCTTGCAAGTCAAGCAGCCAGACCGTGTCCACTTGGCGCCTTCTCGTCTGCATCTCCGCCTCGTCGGGGTCTGAGTGGAAGGCTGTTGCACCATGGTTGCAGTATTGGATACTGTCATGATATAGGAGCAGTTTTGTAATAGATAATGGATATTCAGGCTATCTAGGCTTATAGAAATCAATGCTGTTGGTTTGTTCTCTCGATGCGTGGGACTACTACTAGTATGGAGTAATCTGGTTCGGTCGTGGATGTATATTTCCGCGTCGGTAACTTGCATCAACCGGATACTAAGCAGATGGAGAAAAGCCAGCAGCCAATGGATCTGTCAGAAAATCAGCCGGTTGACCGTTAGTTCGAGTCATCAAACAAGTGTACCTTGCTTGAAGCAGACCAGATGAAAATAGTTGAAGGACAAAAAGAGAGACGAAGGATGAGCCTCCAAGAAGGCCGGGGAAAGTCGGCACTAAACCAAAAGAGGAAGGAGATACGCTGAGATTTGGCAGCTTTTATCGGAGATGGAGAAGATTCCCCCGCTTTTCGATATTCCTTTGCTGAAGATCTCCGGGTGAGTAATTGAGAATTGCAGGATAAAAATGATCGAGTATGACAATCGAGTACTGACATTGGCACTCGTTTATCTAGCAAGCATGTGGCTACAGAGATAAGGAAAAGACAGCCGTTATCGGCGGGAAGGGGGGGAGTTTATCGTCATTCCGATCTGCTGGATGCCACTATACGGACCAGATCTGTTGATGGGATGAATGTGCCAGATTACGTCTCTCGGCAAACGAGCGCCTTTTGCATCGCTTATCCTCGCGTTCCTCGGACCCCGAAACGGAGGAGGGAGACCGCAAGGGGAATTCTATGACCAATGCACGGCGGCTATCAGGCTGTCAATCCATGGCAGATTAACAAATCGTCGAGATCTTGAAGCCGCAGTCCCAGACTTCCCGCCGCCCCACTTGTCCCAATTAGGCATGTCCATCCAGACCGTGGAGATCCTTGGGTCTCTTGCGGCTTCACCTTCTCCATGAGCTTCCCTTTTTTGCCTTTGTGCTGGGTTCCTCACCGAAAGGGAGAAGTGCTCAATGGACTACATATATCTCGGTTTGCCCCCGGGCTATGGACACTTGCTGTTCAATCTCATCCTTCTTGATATGACCTGATTCCCCAAGGACTTTGTCCCAATCTATCTTTCATCTTTTCCCCAGTCGCATCATCTCTCCCATCAAGCACACACACGCGCCTTCTGAACATGTCAATTGCATCTCAGGGGCCTAGCTTGGCCACTTCGGCCAGCCCTCACCCTTTTGATCCCGTCCGGCCTCAAGAAATCCGCTTGGCTGTCCGGATCCTGGAAGCTGCCTTCCCAGGTGTTAAGCTGCGCTACAATCGTATTGATATCCACGAGCCCATCAAGAAGGATGTCGCCCCATACATTGAGGCTGAGAGGTTAAGGAAACCCCTTCCTCCGAAGCCCGCGCGTCTTCTCTACTCTTACTTCTATCGCCTTGATACCGGCGCATGGTGCAAGGCGTTGATGAACGCGGACACCGCATCCGTCGTATACGTCAAGGAATTACCAGAGGGAGTCCAGGTGTGTACAGTTTGATTTGACTATGAAGTTCTTGCGCTAACAGTTGGCTTCAGCCTCCAGTGGATATCGATGAATTGGCCGTTATCGAAGAAGTTTGCATGAAGCACCCCGCAGTGCAGGCGGAAATTGCAAAGCTTCAGCTACCCCCCGGCATGACTGTCTGCAATGACCCGTGGATGTACGGTACCGAGAGTCTGACCGAGTCGAGGCGCATGTTCCAGTGCTTCATGTACATGGTGGAAGTGGACCACCCTGAAAACAACCACTATTCCTTGCCTTGCAAGTTCTCCCCGGTGTTCGATGCCTTTACACATGAGTTGATCCGCATGGATTATCTGCCGGGTGGCTCGGATGCACAGACCGTTGAGACTCAGCCCTGGAAGCCCGTCAAGGCGGTTCAATACGCCCATGACCTGCAGGATGAGCCCATTCGGACAGACCTCAAGCCCTACATTGTGCAGCAACCCGAAGGACCGTCTTTCTCGGTGGATGGCAACTTTGTCTACTGGCAGAAGTGGCGCTTCAGGGTCGGCTTCAACAACCGAGAGGGCATGGTTCTTTACAACGTCAGCTATGATAACCGCAGCGTCTTCTACCGCCTTGCGGTATCAGAAATGACCGTTCCCTACGGAGGTAGGCAGAACCGGACACCTTTATGTAAAAAGGAATATGCTAATATGGATGATAGACCCTCGCGCTCCCTACCACCGCAAGCAAGCTTTCGACGTTGGCGATGTCGGTTTTGGTCTCAACGCCAACCAGCTAACGCTGGGTTGCGACTGCCTGGGTCATATCAAGTACTTCGACGGCTACCGGGCTGACTGCAAGGGAAACCCGGTCCTGCTGAAGAACATCATTTGCATGCACGAGCAGGACAATGGCCTGCAACACAAGCACACCAACTACAGATCCGGCGCTGCTACTGTGGTCCGCAACCGCCAGCTTGTCCTGCAGATGATCTGCACCGTCGCTAACTACGAGTACATCTTCGCCTACATCTTCGACCAGGCCGCCAACATTGAACTGGAAGTGCGCGCAACCGGAATTCTATCGACGGTGCCTTTTGATAACACCAATGGCGAGACTGTCAAGTGGGGTACCAACGTTGGTCCGGGCGTGATGGCTCCTTACCACCAGCACATGTTCTCTTTCCG
>BTWD01000133.1:0-47891 GCA_036986335.1 Aspergillus sp. AS01 | reverse complement strand
ATTATATAATCATTACCTGACTCTATCCTCTTGATCAAGTGATCAAGATATATTATTCTTATATTTTCTTTTTAGGCCTAGTTGCACTAGACCGCTTACCCTTTTTGGCTTAGTGCCACCTGGCCGCCCGACAATATCTATTCTTATAATTTAAAATTAATCTAGAGATTAAACTCATGGAGAATTATAAATTTAAAGCTGGTTTAATATATAAAATATTTTTTATAAAATAAAAGACTCTGTAAGAGTATCTGTAAGATTATCTTATAAAAAATTAAATTAAAAGTTTAAAGTCACTTATAGGTACCCCGGTATTATTTATAAAAAAAAAGAATAAAAATCTATAAATATATATTAACTACCGCGAGTTAAATAAATGAACTGTTAAGAATAAATATCTGTTATTATAAATTAATAAATATATTAAGTATCTTGCAGGAGTATTATAATTTATTTAACTTAATCTTTATAAGATTTATCATCGAATATAGATTATGAGAGATCATGAATAGAAAACAGTATTTTATATAAAATATAGACTATTTAAATATATAATTATATTTTTTGGACTAACTAATATCTTTATAAAATTCTAAGATTTTATAAACTTATTATTTATAGAATACTTAGATTACTTTGTTATTATTTACTTAAATAATATTATAATATACTCACGAGACCTGGAGACCTATAAGAAACAGATTCATGAAATATTATAAATCCTGGAAAAAATAGGATTATATATAAAGTAAAGTAAGTATTACTTTATAAAATTAGAAATTAATTTCTTAAATTTTATTATCGGCTGTGATGGTATATAGATAAAACCAGAATAAATTAAAATAATCCGCGAGTAGCCGGAGCTATAAAATATAAAGAAAATCTTATAGTTTATAAGTTTTATAAACTAGTACTATTAATTTATATAGAAATACTTATAAATATCTAGTTTATTAATTAATCTGATTAAGAAATCTTATAAAAGAAAGAAGAGAAAGCTAGATCCAGACTTTTTAATAAAAAAAAACTTATAAAAATTTTTATAAACTGAAAGATGTATTCACAGAAAATATTATTATAGAAAGATAAGAATAATTAATAAATATTAATTATATTTTATTTACAAAAGATAATTACAGCTGAATGGAATTATGAAATTATAAGGGTGGATATAATAAGATAGTGTGAAGAGTATATCTTATTCGCGAACATGGAATGTAGGGTTGATTTTCTTAAAGTATTATTACTAACCATCTTATCTCTGTCTATAAATAGTAAGATATTTACAGGTAACTAATGGGTCATGTGGCAAGTACTAATCAGGTCTTATGACAGGAACTGCTATCAGTATAAATATTCCTTATGATCATAAGTATCACGGGGGTTATAAGGATTTAGATTCTTATAATTATCTTTTTTTTCTATAAAACCTTGGTCCCCAAGACCGCGAGTACTGATAGTAATTATAATAACTACTTTATTATAGACTTGTTTTGCAATAGCTAGTAATATATATTATTTATAATAAACTAAATATTATTAAAACTTCTACTTGTAAATCTTTACAGGGAAAATTAAATAAAAAAAAATTATCTGCTTTTCTATCTTATAATATTCTTATAGAAATCCTGTACTTTTTCTTATAATATTCTCTTATAAGATTTTTTTATAATATATCATAGCTGTATCTTATACAGTTATCTATTTTTATAAATCTTCTGTAAATATTTCTCCGCGAGTAATTTTTTATAAGTATTTCTTTATAAATCTTTATTTATAAAATCTCCCTGTAAGCTGTATAAAATATTATTTTATTATATATAGAATCCCAGAATTTACTACAGAGCTTAAGACCCCTCATAAAGTTTATTTCAAAATTATACAGTATATATATTAATAATAAATCTGCTTTAAAATATAAATCAGGATTCAGGACTCAAGATTTCTAATAAAATTTTATATAAATTTTTTCTTACTTAGGATCTGATCTCTTTTTTTTTTTTTTTTATAATTCTTTTCTTTTTCTCCGGCCTTTTTCTTTCCTGTAAGAAATATTTATATATAGTTCATTTTCTTATATTTGTAGTAATTAATTAACTGCTTATTTTTTATAATATATTTTCTTATTTTTATAGTATTATTCTAACATATCTCTCTTGTATAATTAAAATAAAAATACTTATTATTATTATTATATATAATTATTCTCTACTTTCTCTTTCTTTCTTTATAAAAAATAAGTAAATAGTTCTTCCACGGGTAGTTATCATATCTTATATAATATAATATTATTATATAAAATATACTTCTCTGCTACTGCGTATCAGTATATTATTATTATTATTATTAAATAAACCTGTCTTATAGCTATTACTATAATTTTATTTTTTATTAATTTATCTTTATTATTCACGGTCTTCTTTTTTAATCTTTTATTTATAGTAAACCTGGGTCCTTTTACAGGTCTGACTGGATTCATGATTAATTATAATAATTATTTATTATTATTATTATTACTAATATAATTTCTTTTATATTTCTTATAGCTCCGCCTGTAGTTTCTATATCTTTTATTATAATAAATTATCTTATTCTTATAGAAGTCCGCGTGTGCGTGTGAGTACTAATTTATAATAATTTATATTTTTTATAAATATATTTAATATTATCTAGTCTTCTACAGTACCTGCTACTAATAATTCTTATTAAAAAAGATTTATAATAAATAAATTACTTTAACTAATATTTTAATAATTCTAATTATAAAAGATTTTTATATTTACAGACTACCCCTGCCTCCAGCAGGTATTTTTAAATTAATTTAAAACTAGTTAATCCTGCAGATAATAAAGCTTGTAAATTAGTTTTTATATTAATTTATAAAACTGCTTGTAATATTCTAATTTATTAAAATATCTGTAATATATTTAATTATTTTATCTAGTCTTCTTTTCTAGAAAAAATAGAAGTCTCTTTCCAGTTACAAGTATTATTCGATAGTAGTACCTGTTCTTTATTTTATATTCTTTATTAAATACTATTTATTAAATTAATTAGAAAAGTATATCCAGCTCTGCAAGACTATTTTTATAACTTAAACTAGAATATTATCTTTATCTAATTAAAAATATAAAATATATTATAAAAATTAGAACAGTACCCTGACTTTCATAGTATATATTAATAATAATTATAATCAGAAATATAATAACTGTCTTTATATTAATTATAAAAAATATAAATTTTATTAATCAGAATATATATTCCACGGGGCTAGTATAGTTTATTTCTAGTCTTATAATTAATATTTTATCTGTATATAATATAGAAATATCCAGTAGTCAGAATTTCTAGAAAATCAGATAATCAGTTTTCTTTAGTTTTTATAATATAATTTCTGTTATTTTTTTTATTTTAATAATAAAGACTATTCCCCGGCCATGAAATTCTTATATAATTATAAATAATATAGATTCACGGCAGGTTCTTATATATTATTTTTAATAAAATATTCTTTTTATTTAACTAAGATTTTTATAATCTGGTTCTGACTTTATAAGATAAATAATATTTTCAGATAATATTTATAAAAAATTTTTAAAAAATAAAAATATTTTTATAAATCTATTTTATCTATTTCATGATACTTGCAGAGTAAAAAGATATAAAATATATTATAAATTTAAGTACCCGCGGGTAACTTTAATTTATAAGTTTATATATTTATTTTTTCTAGTATTTAATAAAATCTTTTATTTCACGGGCCTAGCTTCTTACTAACTTACTTTTATAAAAAATATTTCACGGATAACTAAATTATTTAATTAATTATAAAGTTCTTAAATTATTTTATATAATTATAAAATTTCTTTTACTTCTTATAAATAATTATTAAGTTCTTTTTAATCTTCTTACAGATGTTTTGGATTTTCTTAAATCTTATAATAATATTTATTTTTTTAAAATCTTTTATAAGAGTCCAGTCCAAGCATTCACAGGTATTCTGCGGATATAATATAAAATAATATTTTCTTAATTAATATTTATAAGAAGTTATTATATATAAATTTTATAAATAATAAGAGATCTGCCTAATTATCTTATTTAAAATTTATATAATTTTATAAGTATTATTCAAGAATATTATTTAAATATTCTATTTAACTATTTATTTATAAGTAGTAAACTATACTCAGTCCTTGTTTTATTATAAGAATATATATAAAATCTAACCAGAATTTTTTTATAAATATATTATCTTAATTTATAATAATTTTTACGGGTATTCTATGTAATCAGAAGACTTCTTATAAAAAGATTCTTATAAAATTCTTTCCTGTAAGACTTTTTTATAAAAAAATAAAATAAATTATCTTATTATATCTGTTTATTACTATTAAAATATTATTAAAAATCTCTCGCGAGTCTCTTATAATATTAATATTTATAAATAAATTAGTAATAAAATCCATTATAACTTCTTTTCATGGCTTTGCAGGTACTGGGAATAATTTTAGTAAGCTTTATTATTTTCTATAAATTACTTTTTTTTTCTGGCAGACTTTACAGATCTTATAATATTTTTATATAAATTTTCCAATTTCTATCTACTAGAATTATTATAAAACTAATATTATTATTTTCCTATTTATAAAATACCCTGTGATAGAATTATTATATAATTTTATAAATATTTATAATTTTAATCTTTATTTATTAAGAATATATAATTTCTTAGATTTCCAGAGAAGATCATCACAATTCTTTTATTTAGTAAATTTATTTATTTTCTTATCTTTTATAAATCTAAAACTTATAAAATTCTTTAATTTTTTACAGATCCTGTAAGCTTGTTTATCTTAAATTAATATTTATAATATCTCTTTAAGTAACTCCGCAGATAAATTCTTATAATATAATATCTCTGTAAAAATAGTTTTCTTTATTACTTTATTCTCTACAAGCTATTCCTGGATTAAAATATTTCTATAAATCAGGATTTATCTAACTATTACAAACTTCTTTTTTTTATAATATATCTTTAATAAGTTAGAAAGCTGTCACAGTATTATTTCTTTTAATTCTTTATAATCTTCCGCGGATATTTTTTTTATAATTTAAATATTATAATAAAGTATCCACAGGATTCTAGATTCCTGGCCGGTATATAATATAAAATTTAAATATTATAAGATATTATATCCATTATATTTACCTTCATAATAATTTTTTATTAGTTATAAAGTATTTTAAAATTTTATAATTTATTATAATTTTTACTGCAAGGTCTGCTTTTTCTAACTAGTATTATTATTTTTTAAAAGACTTAATTATTACAAGTAATTCTTAATCTGGGATTCCGTAGTTCTATTTAATTATAATTATTTTTTATGAACAAAATATAACTAGTATCTATTAGCTATTCTTATCTTTTTATAATAATATTCCACTAACTATAAATATTGATATATCAGTTTTAATATATACTTGTTTTTCTTTTTAGAAATAAATTATAATAATATTCTCCGTAAATATATCTTTTAATTTATAAAAACTTTTATAAATTTTTTTTATCAGAAAATCTGGATCTAGCTTTCTCTTTTCCTTCTTATAAAATTTCTTGGTTAGATCTGTAAATAAACTAGATATTTATAAATATTTTTATATAAACCAGCGGTACCAGTTCGCGAAATTTATAAATTATAGAATTTTCTTTATATTCTGTAGCTCTGGCTACTTGTAGATTATTTTAATTTATTCTAGTTTTATTTGTATATTATCACAGCTAATAATAAAATCTAAAAAATTAATTTCTAATTTTATAAAGTAGTACTTGCTTTGCTTTATATATAATTCTATTTTTTTTAGAATTTATAATATTTTATAGATCTATTTCTTATAATTCTCCAGGTCTTGCGAGTATATTATAATATTATCTAAGTAAATAATAATAAAATAGTCTAAATATTTTATAAATAATAAGTTTATAAAGTCTTAGAATTCTGTAGGGATATTAATTAATCTAAAAAATATAATTATATATTTAAATAATCTATATTTTATATAGAATATTATTTTCTACTCATGATCTCTTATAATCTATATTCTATAATAAATCTTATAAAGATTAAGCTAGATAAATTATAATACTTTTATAAAATATTTAATATACTTATTAATTTATAATAGCAGATACTTATTCTTAATAGTCCACTTATTTAACTTATAGTAATTAATATATATTTGTAGGCTTCTATTCTTCTTTTTTATAAATAAGACTAGAGTATTTATAAGTAATTTTAAGCTTCTGATCTAGTTCTTTATAAGATAATTTTATAGATATTTTTATAAGGTCTTTTATTCTGCGGAGGATATTTTATAAATTAAATTTATTTTAAACTTATATTTTTCTATAAGTTTAATCTTCAGATTAATTCTAGATTATAAGAATAGATATAATATAACTTCTTTTTCTATAAATATCTTATTAAATTTTTATAATTATTTAGACAGTCTTTTCTTCTAGTCTTTATGGGCTTTTTAGATTATTATAATATATATTTACTCTATATCTTTTTTTTCCGTGAAAAATTTTTCTACAGATATATAATATATTTAGATTATCTAAGTCTTATAGAACTTAAAATAATAATAATTAAATTTTATAATAGATTTTACAGTATAAATCTAAGATATTTTTAATATAATTTCTTCTGTATCAGGTATTATAATTATAATATCTTAATAATTCTTATAATTATTCTCTGTATCTTTAAGATTTATTATAAAAATAATTATTTTTTTAAATAAATAGTATCTTTACTTAAAATTTTTATAAGTACTTTTACAGGAACTGGTTCTTATCCCACAGTCTTTATAAATATTACAGAAATTAGATTTACTTTTACTCTTATATTAACCAGTATTTCTATCTTATAAAATATCTTAGAATTATTTTTTATAAGTAATCTGTCATGTATTTATAAGCTAGAATATATTATAAATAATATTTTTCTGAGTTTTTTTTACTCTATATAAGTAACTAATTATTTTTCTGCAAGTAATCTTTTTCTAATATTATAATATTCTACTATAAAATAATCTTACTTTTTATAATTAAAATAAATTATTATTCTTAGGACTATCACAGGTTTATTAACTATTATTTATAAAATTATATTAAAATTCTTTTTTTTATAAATAATAGTCTTGTAATCTTTTATCTTATAAAATATATTTCTAAAGCTGCTTAATCCTGTTTATAAGTAATAATAATCTTTTTTTTTATAAGTAACTAGACTTTTTACTCTGCTAGTTAAAGCTCAGATATATTTTTATAAAAAATATTATTAGATCTTACTTATTTACAGGGAACTTTGGCTATTTATATATCTTATATTTAACTATTACAGGGAAGAATTTAAAAAATAGATAGAATTATATTATATCTAACTCTTAGATCTTACAGCTAAGTTCTATTCTTATTTTTTTTATTATTAAAAATATATAAAATCTCTTTCTTCTTTATAAGAAATAACTTTAAAAATTCATAACTAAGTTTTCTGTTTTTTATTACTAGAATCTTCTAACTAAATCTCTAAAAACTTGCAGAGATTTTTTTATCTATAATTATAATAAACACTCGCGGTTTTTTTTTTCCAGAGATTACTAAGTATGTGGTTTAGATAGGCCACTATAATATATATTTTTTATTTCTTATTCTAATTATTTATCTCCGCGGTTAATTCTTACTGAATAATAAATAATCAGTAAGTAATATAATTACAAGTATTATAGTATTTGCTGTCCTGCAGAGGGCAGATATAAATATCTGAGTATTTAGAACTCACAGCAAAGTTTTCAGAGTCACTTAGGTCTCCGCAGGTTCTCTTCAGCCTCGCAGTGATTCCCAGTCTTGACTCGAGGTTCGCGATCTGGGTTCTTCCATGGTTATTTCAGTGGTAGTCTCGCGGATTAAGGAGTTAGAGGATTCAGGGGACTCCTCGTGAGTGTGGTTTCTAGTGTTTCGCATAAACATGATTCAACAGACTATCTCACAGGGTTTAAGTAACAAGGTTATAAGAATAGATATAATAAGATAGTATAAAAAGTATATCTTATTTGCGAACATAGAATATAAGATTGATTTTTTTAAAGTATTATTACTAACTATCCTATCTCTGTCCGTGAATAGTAAGATATTTGCGGGTAGTTAATAGGTTACATGGCAAGCACTAACCAGGCCTCGCGACGGGAACTGCTATCAGTATGGATATTCCTCATGATTGTAAGTATCGCGGGGGTTATAAGGATTTAGGTCCTTACAGAAATTCCAGATCAGGAATTACTTATAATAATTAAATTCTTTAAAAAATAGTAATACTGGTTAGAAGAAGCAGATCTTATAGTAAAAATTATAATAAATTATAAAACTTTAAAATACTTCGCAAATAATAAAAAGTTATTATAAAGATAAGTATAATAGATATAATATCTTATAATATTTAGATTCTATATTATATATCAGCTAGGAATCCAGAATCCTGTAAATACTTTATTATAATATCTAGATTATAAGAAAAAGATATTCACAGAAAATTATAAAAAATTAGAAAAAGTAATACTGTAACAGCTCTTTAACTTATTAAAAATATATTATAAAAAAAAAGAAGTTTATAATAGTCAGATAAATCTTGACTTATGGAAATATTCTAATCCAGAAATAATTTATAGAAAATAAAATAATAAAGAAAATTATTTTTATAAAAATATTATATTATAAGAATCCATCCGCAGAGTTATTTAAGAAAATATTATAAATATTAATCTAAGACAAATAAGCCCAGAGAATTTATAAAAAATTAAAAAATCTTATAAACTTCAGATTCATGAGAAATAAGAAAGTAAATAAGCTTATTAAATAAAAGAACTGTAATGGCCTTCTCTGAAAATCTGGAAAATTATATATTTCTGATAAATAAAAATTAAAGTTATAAATATTTACAAAACTGTATAATAATCTTATTATAGAATATTTTATAAATAAAAAGATAATAATACTAGTTTTATAATAATTCTAGTAGACAGAAATGGGAAAATTTATATAAAAATATTATAAAATCTACAGGGTCTGCCAGGAAAAAAAAATAATTTATAAAAAATAATAAAGTTTACTAAAATTACTTCCAGTATCTATAAAATCATGGAAAAAAATTATAATAAACTTTATTATTAATTTATTTATAAGTATTAGTATTATAAGAGACTCACAAGAGATCTTTAATAATATTTTAATAATAGTAAATAAATATAGATATATTATAAATATTTTAGTAAACTAGAATACTGCGGGCAGTTCTATAAACTAGTATAAAAACTAATCTATAAGCTTTATTATCTACAGAACTGATTAGTTTTAAATTAATCTAGAAATACCTGCTGGAGACAAGAATAATCTGTAAATATAAAAATCTTTTATAATTAGAATTATTAATATATTAGTTAAGATAATCTGCTTATTATAAATTCTTTTTTAATAAAAATTATTAGCAGTGGGTACTACAGAAGACTAAGTAATACTAAATATATTTATAGAAAATATAGATTATTATAAATTAGTATTTATATATATACACAGACTTCTGTAAGAATAAGATAATTTACTATAATAAAAAATATAGAAGCCACAGGCAGAGCTACAGAAAGTACAGAAAGAATTATATTAATAATAATAACAGCAGTAAGTAACTATTATAATTAATTATAAATCTAGTTAGACCTGTAAAAAGACCCAGGCTTATTATAGATAAAAGATTAGAAGAGAAAACCGCGGATAATAAAAATAAATTAATAAAAGATAAAACTGCAGCAGCAGCTGCAAGACAGATTTATTTAATAATAATAGCAGTAGTATACTGGCATACAGTAGTAGAGAAATATGTTTCATATAATAATACTATATTATATAAGACATGATAACTACCCGCGGAAGAACTACTTACTTGTTTTTTACGGGGGGGGGGGGGGGGGGAGGAAGAAAGAAAATAAAGAATAATTATATATAACAGTAATAGCAAGTATTTTTATTTTAACTATATGAGAGAGATACATTAAAATAATACTATAAGAGTAAGAAAATATATTATAAAAGATAAGCAGTCAATTAATTATGGATATAAGGAAATGAACCATATATAAATATTTCTTGCAGAAAGAAAAGAACTGGAGAAAAAGAAAAAAATTATAAAAAAGAAAAAAAAATTAGATTTTAAGTAAGAAAAAATATTTACTATCAACACACATATTATGCAATTTCAAAATAAACCCTGTGAGGAGCCTTAGATTCTGCAGTGAATTCTGGAGTCCTGTATATAATAAAATAATACTCTATATAGCTCACGGGGAGATCTTATAAATAAGAATTTGTAAAGAATTATTTACAGAGAAATACTTGTAAAAGATCTATAGAAATAGATAACTATATAAAATACAGCTATAATACATTACAGAAGAATCTTGCGAGAGAATACTATAAAAAAAATACAGGATTCCCGCGAGAATACTGTAAAATAAAAAGAATAAATAATTTTTTCCTACTTAATTTCCCCTGTAAAAATTTATAAATAGAGGTTTTAATAACATCTAGCCTGCTGTAAATAATATATATACTACTAGTTATTATAAAGTAAGTCTATGATAAAGTAGTTATTATAATTATTATTAATACTCACAGTTTTGGGGACCAAGGCCTCACAGAAAAGAAATAATTATAAAGATCTAAATTCTTATAATTCTTGCAATACTTATAATCATAAGAAATATTTATACTGATAGTAATTCTTATCATGAGACTTGGTTAGTGCTCGCTATATGATTTATAAATTATCTGTGAATATCTTACTATTCATAGATAGAGATAAGATAGTTAGTAATAACACTCTAAGAAAATCAACCCTACATTTCATATTCGCGAATAAGATATATTCTTCACGCTATCTCATTATATTCATCCTTATAATATTAATCTTTTAATATTTTTTATTAACTATATTATTACAGATTAAATATATTAATAAATATAAAATTATCTTATTATAAGATAGCAGGGGATACCTAAACATATTCAACTATATTTATTATTTATTTATAAGATAAATAATAATAATAACCAGGCTTTCTTACTATAATTCAGAGATATTTATGGAGAAAGTAGATTTCAGGAAAAGAATATAAGAATCTATAATTAATTTAATAATATTATTCTTATTATTTAAAGCTAATTTATTAATGTCTAGATACTGGATATATTTTATAGCTTTTACTGAATCAAGAAAATTCTGCAGAGTAGAAATCTAATCTATATATTCTAGATTACTGGGTAATAAATATAATAATATTTTTATTTTATAAGCATAATAATTTTTTAGTAAAATATAAAGACTAGAATAAAAAATTAATTATATTAAAAAAATATAATAGATTTTAATAAACTTAGTATACTTAGTAATAAACTTTTAATAAAATATTAATAATAAAATTATAAAAATCTTATTTTCTAATTATAATAAAAACTTATATACCCCAAAGTCTTGGTATTTTTTAATAAGAATTTATAAATATAAATATTTTTTATACTGTTAAATATCTTTATAAAAATATAGATTTTTTTATAAATAATCCGTTTAATATTATTATTTTAATATTTTTATCTAAAATAAAAATAGCTTATTTAACAATTTTTATAAAATTATAAATATTTTTCAATAGGCCAGTTGCAGGTTTAGAAAATATTAATAAATCATATATATATAATATAAAGTATATAAAATTTATTAAATTATAATTTTTTTTTAAAATAAAAATAATATAGAACAGATATCTTTATATTTAATAAATAATTGATATTATATGGAGCGCTTTTCTTAGAATTAAAGTTATAATTTATATATCTCAGATAGTGCATATAGAAGTTATAATAAATTTTAATAAAAATATTTTATTTAAAATATATTATTTCCTTGACTATTATAAAGTAATTAAAAATAAGACTGATATCTGATAAAAAGATAATAATAGTAATATAGAATAAATAGAAATAATAGAAATTACATAAAATAATACTGAAATATAAAGGGAATGATTATAAATAATTAAAGAAATAATAATTATAAAATAAAGAAGGAAAAAAAAGAAATAATATAAAAAAATTCTTTTATTTATTTTTTTATAGAGAATCTATTTCTATAAATATATTTAATATTTATAAAGTTATATAGAAATGGTATATAATCTTATTTATTTTATATATTTTATAAATTTTTTATCTCATATTATTAAATCTCTACTGTTCTGAATTAAAAATATATAAGATTATTTTTAATATTTAAGCTAGATAGCTTATCACAGTAAAAAAAGATATTATTTATAATAAAATAATTTAATTATTAAAATAAAAGTTATCGGGATAACATATTATAATAATTATAAAAATTATAAGATTATTAATAAAGATTCTATATTTTTTTAATATTTATAAAATATTAATTTCTTTATAATAAGCTACTGATTCCTCAAGAATCAGTCTATCTTGTAGATATAGGCTATTTTTATTATTATTAGATAAATATACAATGTTTAATGGCTGATTCCTTACCTAGTTGACAGGCTTTCTACCCTGACAAGTAGATCCTATCACACACCCACGCAGAACAGTAAGAAAAATATATTAAATAATTATTTTTATATAAAAGAATATAAGTAATATAAAAAAATATCAGAAATTATTATTATTAAATAAGTAAATCAGTATAGTAATATGTATATTATTAAAAAAAAGAGAGATTTACAGAAAAAAGATAGAAAAAAATTCTTAATCTTATATAGTTTATTGTTATAGATTGAATATAATAAATAATAAAATTATTCATAAATAAATTTTTATTTATTAAGATATAGAGCTGTAAAGCTATATTTACTATTTTATTTATGTATTATAAATATATTTATATTTTATAATATTATATCTATACATGGGACCCTAGAGTAAGGAAATATATTATATAATAATAATCAAAAAATTATAATTAAAACATTCTGATTAATTAAATTATCATAAATTTCTAATTTCTTAATCAGAAAATATATAAAGCTATATAAATATTTTCTGTAATTATAGAAATATAATCTTCAGAAAAAAATAATATTAAAATAAGTCTACCAGCTTGCTATAACCTGATAAATTATATAAGTAATATATAATTACAAATTATATAAATTAAATAAGATTATATAATCTATTTTTATATTATATTTTATTAATTCTTTCTAATACTGTACGAGGCCAGTGATCAGTTCTAAATAGAATAGTAGCTTGTATTTATATATATAATTAAACTTATCATGTCTCCTATTTCGCCCCTAACACTTATTATCTTTTAAAAAAATTTAATTTTAATAAATAATATTTTATTAATAGCTTCAATTTACAGAGTATTAATCTATAATATCTTAAAAAATATAATATAATAAACCTCCACTGATCTTATTTTATAATAAAAATTAAATTAATTCAATAAATTAATATTATTAATCATCTAATAAAATTTTATATTTTATAAATTATATCTTTTTTAATATAATATTATATCAATTAAGATTTATAATTAGAAAGAATATAATATTAAATTATTATTTATTATTAATAAATAGTATATATTGAAAAGATAATAACTTTTTTTATCAAGTTCTATTACAATATATTTGATTATTAAAAGAATTAATTCATTCTGAAATCAGTATACTAGTTTAATTATAAAATTAATATATATATATATATATATATTAAATCTGTTAAAATACAGATAGATATTATTAATTTATTTTTTAATATTAAAATATTTATTATGAAATCTTTATTTTTTAGCCTAGCAAAGTCTTCAAATTTAATTTATTTAAATAAATTTATATTTTATCTAAAAAAAAAACTTTTTAAAGTAGTATTTAATTTATTTATTTTTATTAATTAATAATTTTGGCTTACTTGGTCTCAGTTATCTTTTTTTTAAATAATCTTAATTGAATAATTTTATTTTTGATAAATAAAATATTTAATTATTACATAAATATAGTTTTCAGGCTCCATCCTAGAAACATAAAAATAATTAAAAAATTTAGATATTAATAAAAATAAAAATAACAAAAATAATAATATTCAATATTATTAATAAGATATAATAAGATAATAAATTAAATTTTTTATATTAATTTATTATTTAATTTACAAAATCTAAAGCACCAGCATAAAACTAATAAATTAATTAAAATTTATTTTATTATCTATAAACTAGACTATAATTTCTTTTTACTTTTAAAAATAATTATTAAAATAATTTATTTTTTTAATAAATTTTAATAATACTAGCCTCTACTATCAGATAATAAAATATAAGAATGAGATTATAAAATTTCTTTTTAAATATTTTTAATTTTTAGTATTAGTATCAGGCATTGTAGATTTTATTTAAATTAATAAAAATCATTTTTAGATACTTTAGTATATCAGTAATATTCTTATAAAAATTAATTATTTTAAGATAGAATTAGAAAACTGGATATTTTCAAATATTTTCTATAGAAATAATTAAATATTATATATTTACTTCCAGCTTCTGCTGTATTATAATTAATTAATTTTTAAAAATTAAATTTTATTTATTACTAAATATTAAAAGATTAGAAAATTTTTCAGAGATTTCTTGAATTAAATCTTAATTTTTTAATTATTATAAATTATATAATATACTATTAATATGATTTTTATATTATATTTTTTAATTAATTTATTCTATTTCTAGATAAGTATATTAAATTTATTAATTATAATATTTAAATCTGCTTTTATGTTATTTATAAAATTAAAAATTAGATTAAACTTTTTTAGAATTCTTCTTATATATTTTATTAAATGTTTTTTAAATACTGTTTCTGTAGTTATCAGTTTTTGTGTTTAATAAAATAATATATAAATATTTAAAATTTTTTATATAAAGTAAAATTAATCTGAATTTTTTTAATTATTATAATTTAAGAGAATTATCAGTTAATTACTTTTTTTAAAAAAATCTACTTCAGACTATTTTATCTTAGTTATTTAAATATTATCAAGTATATATTAAATAAATACTAGCAGTTCTACTAAATAATTGATTATTTATAATATTAATCAAAGAAAAAAAGTAATTAGCTATAATATTTAATATTATATAAAAACTAATTAAATAATTTTATTTAATATATTTGCATTAAAATATTAAACATGAGAGAGGAAAGGAAAGAAGTATAAAAAATACATATAAATAATAAAAATAAATAAGTAAGATAAAGTAAATAGAATAAATAGACAGGATTATATATTATTAATAAAGTAGATAAAAATTATATCACATGTCTTAGTCACATGGCTCGCCATCACACTTATATTATAGATATTAGAATCTTTTTTCAAGATACTTTTATTTCAGTCTTTTGATCAGTCCTCTAAATAATTACACAATAAAAACTTTCCTTTCTAAGGAATACTTAAGATAATTATTTATATAATAATGTACTTTACCATAATTTATTCTTAACGTTTTTGATGATAATACCTTCTAATAGGATTTGGAATTTTTCTGTAAATAATTGAATAATAGAATCTTGATTGTTTGTTATACTTTAAAAAGGATAAAATTTAATAACTAATAAAATATAATTATATGGCTGTTATATGATCAATACCTCTAATTGATAATGGATTTAGTCTTGTCATTTGTATTAGCATATATTTTTAAAGTTTATCATAATACATTACTAGTAATGCTTATTATTGTAACTCAGCTTTACTTTAATTAATGATTTAAATAGAAGATAATTTACCTGGGGCTGTTTGTTTATTTTCATTATAAAATCTATAATAGGAATAAGATGTAGCATTAGAAAATTTCCGACTTACTCCGTTTATATTAGGATTTCTTATATAAAGTTCTGTGTTGAACCTTTTATAGAGATCTCTATCGTTATTTTATTGGATTTTAAATTAGCCTGTATATTAGATCTCATATAAAATTCATGTATAAATGCTAGTGAAAATCTCCTATATATAGAAAGATTAGGTGGTGATATCGAGTTTAGAATAGTATCTTTTTTAGGGCAGGAGACGGGTCGGGTGTCCCCGGTGTGAATCCTCGATTTCCGCTGCCGTTTCTCTTCCCGGGACTGACCCTCTTTACTCCACAACAACACAGCAGTGACCAGCAGTGATTTGTTTGGCAATCTAGCCTTCTAGTGCCGGACTTTGGTTTCGAACTATTCCAGACCACATTGTCTTGCATTCTTATTCTCATTCCACCTATACCTTTTGAACTATAACTATCTGTGGGTGATTCGTTAAAGGCTCGCTATCGCTGTAACAAAGCCTCTTGCACCTCCATTACACGTATGCAATAGCACGTTCACCAGCTTTTCTCTCATATGCGGCCTTGGCCCGTCCTGTTCTTAGGACAACGGCAGGGGGCACTGGGTCCCAACAAACCGCCAGAGACCATTATCCCAAGGCCAATAGACAACATACCGAATGAATGATCCGCAAGCACCCCATTTCGATCGTCTCTCTATAGGTACTAGTATTTCGACCCCTCAAGCTGCATCCATTGGCTGTTATTTAGTTTCAATGTTGCTCATAACAGCCCCTGGATAGGCCTGTCCAGTACGTCTGTCACATACTGGCTTACTGAACGTCGTGTTCCCCGCATCCTGCTACTACCGGATTGATTCACCTCGGTCTCTTATCAAGGACCATACCTAACATCAGCTTGGGCCGCCACCGGTCAGGTCGATGTATCCAATCGAACGGGCAAAGTGCAGACTTCAAAATGCCTCAACCACCAATGTCCAACATTATACAGGTATGGCTACAGGAGTTATCATGTACATCTTCAAGCTCACGACTGTTGTCGCCTTAAAAGGACCATTTCACGGAGAAAGCGCCAAGTTTTATCAATAAAGCCAGGTCCAGAATTGCCGAACCCGTTGTTGCTGCTTTCATAGCCGGAGGAGTAGCGGGTGCGGTGTCGAGGACACTTGTATCACCACTCGAACGTCTCAAAATCCTCCTCCAGATTCAGAGTGTCGGCAGAGAAGAATACAAATTATCCATATGGAAAGCGCTCGTCAAAATCGGAAAGGAGGAGGGATGGAGAGGCTTCATGCGCGGAAATGGCACGAACTGTATTCGCATCATTCCTTATTCAGCGGTTCAATTCGGCAGCTATAATTTCTACAAGAAGGTGAGTTGAAAACGAATCCGTACAGGCTTTGAGTTTGTACGCCTCGAGTGTACAATGAGTTTGAAGTGCGAATATAAGCCATAGAGGGCGACCGGGTTGGAGGTTTGATTAACGTAGACTCTAGTTCGCGGAATCTTCGCCAAATGCCGAATTATCAGCCATGCAGAGGCTTCTTTGTGGTGCCGCTGCCGGCATCACATCCGTGACAATTACTTACCCTCTTGATATTGTCAGAACTCGACTCTCTATCCAGTCAGCGTCATTTGAAGCTCTCAGTCACCGAGGGGTTGGCGAGCAGTTACCGGGCATGTTTACCACAATGGTCTTGATATATAGAAACGAAGGCGGTATTGTAGGTCTTTACCGTGGCATTGTGCCTACCGTTGCTGGTGTCGCCCCCTATGTCAGTAAGCCCGGAACGCTCATACTATACCACCTGTGACTAAGTGCATTTTAGGTTGGCCTCAACTTCATGACGTATGAATCGGTCCGCAAGTATTTGACCCCTGAAGGTGATGCGACACCAGGACCCCTGCGTAAACTACTTGCCGGTGCAGTTTCTGGTGCAGTAGCACAAACATGCACATACCCATTGTAAGCCCCACCAGGAAACATCGATTGCTCCTCGTTATGATTAGCTAATATGGAGGCCACGGCTTCAGTGATGTTCTCCGACGGCGCTTCCAGATTAATACAATGTCTGGGATGGGATATCAATATGCATCAATTACGGACGCCGTAAGGGCCATTGTGGCGCAAGAGGGCTTGCGTGGCCTGTTCAAAGGAATCGTGCCAAATCTTCTCAAAGTGGCTCCCAGTATGGCTAGTAGTTGGCTCAGCTTCGAGTTAACCCGGGACTTCTTAGTGGGTTTGGAGAAATGATAGATATAACATCAGTAAATATGGCCACGGCACCCCGATGAATACAAATCACACCTGGTAGATAGAATATGTTCCAACTTTTCTTTTTTACCAAAAAAGGATTTCTTTGTTAGGTGATGGTACGTATCATATACCCTCTTTGACCCTGCCGCTATGAATTGTGCAATTTTCCCAATGTCGGGCGATGGCTATGTTCGGCAGAGTGTTCTCGATAATTACGCATGCGAAATAATTAAAATATGTTACATAGATATAAAAACCTTGTAGAGCACTTGTTTGATGTAAGGACTTTGATTTGTATAGAATATAATAGTTGACACGGTAGGTCAAGCGAGCTGGAGTGGGTTATGCTAGACTGTGCGGGGTAAAAGTGGGAAAGATGCAACATATTTATGGATCATAAGCCTACGGACTACGGAGTACACAATAGAATTTGTTAGAGGAAGGGCACACGCCTACAGATAAGAAAGATGTGTGGTCCAGAGGGGAACCGGAGGGATCGCTCATTAATGAATCAACAGTATGTGAGGTCAACGTCCAATGATAAATGATAGCAGGATAAATGGAGCTCCCCACTAAAACTATAATTTATTTAGCACACAGTGCTAGGATAGTCAGGATTTAAACTGGAGTAACTAGTACAATGAATGATGCATGCCTTGAATATTGGGCATCAAATGATCTTGGCTACCGTATTGGGACTAGTGTAGGGCTCAACCCGCACACACCGTGCATCTGAAAATCGTAGATTGAAAACCTCACCAGCTTCACCTTGACTACGGGTGCGATAGCCAGCCAACTTTCAGGTGTCCCATCAATAACAGCAGCCATGGGTACGTTCAATTGACGTGGTGATATATTCATTCGCCGAAGAATTTCGCGGGTTGCGACTTCTCTTTTTGGCTCAACACCATGGACAGTTCCTATTCTCACTTGGCGAATACTGATTTTGGGATACAGGTATCGACTTGGACCGCCACCATGTGCGCGGCACCCATCGCAAGGCGCCCAAGAGCGAGAACGTTTACCTGCAAGTCTTGGTGAAGCTTTACCGCTTCCTCGCCCGTATGTCTCCGCCTTCTATGTGCAACCGATTTTCAGCCATGGGAAACTGATGGGTGGTGGAAATTTTGCAGGTCGTACGGAATCCAACTTCAACAAGGTCGTCTTGCGCCGCCTTTTCATGTCCAGGATCAACCGCCCCCCCGTTTCGCTCTCGCGCATTGTTTCCAATGTGACCGACTCCCACAAGGGCAAGACTATCGTTGTGATCGGCACCATCACTGACGACAACCGTCTTCTTACTGTCCCGAAGCTGTCCATTGCAGCCCTTCGCTTTACTGCTACTGCTAGGGCCAGGATTGAGAAGGCCGGTGGTGAGACCTTGACTCTGGACCAGCTTGCTCTGCGTGCCCCTACTGGAGCGAACACTCTCCTCCTCCGCGGACCCAAGAATGCTCGGGAGGCAGTGAAGCACTTCGGTTTCGGCCCCCACAGCCACAAGGCATGTTATATACCCTACGCAGAATATGGTTTGCATAACTAACCTTGATCAGAAACCCTACGTCCGCAGCAAGGGACGTAAGTTTGAGAGAGCCCGTGGACGCAGAAGGTCTCGCGGTTTCAAGGTGTAAGGAACGCTGGTTAAATATTTTCCGTTTCTTGTGTCTGGTAGCGGTTCATCGTGCTGGTGATGACGACTTGCGGAATCATGCATACCTAGGGGTCTTGCCGGCCGTTGCTCCAACGTTTATTAGAATGCCCGATGCCAGACCGAATATTATGAGGGTTCCAGGCGAGCTTAACTGGATGAAAATGAAAATGGAGTTAAATCATTGAATACCTATAAAGTTTCTCTATTATTGTTCTATATATTACAATGGTAGAGCTTCATGTTTCCACTTTTTACCCCCAACACCATCGAAGTAGTCTCCTGCTCTATGCCCATCACCCCGAATCAGGTACTTGTAAATCGTGAGACCATCTAGTCCCACGGGACCTCTGGAATGGATCTTGTTGGTGCTGATCCCGACCTCTGTGCCAAAGCCATACCTCATACCGTCTGCAAATCTTGTTGAAGCATTCCAGAAAACACCGGCACTGTCGATGCTGCTCATGAAGTAATCCGCAGTGGCCTTTGACTTGGTCAAGATTATGTCGGTATGCTTTGAGGAATGCGTATTGATGTGGTCGATCGCTGCATCAACACCTGAACCGGGAGCAGATGCAGGTATCGTTTTGATAGCAAGGATCAGATCCAGAAACTCTGTATTATAGTCGGACTCGACGGCATCCACGATAGAACTCATTTCCGCAGAGTCTAAAGTATCCGCCAGCGCACCTTTCGAGGGTTCGTCACACTTCAAAGTAACACCCTTCGCCACGAGGGCCTTGGCAACAGTAGGTAGTATGGTCCTCAAAACAGCTTCATTTACCAGCAGGGTCTCCAGAGAGTTGCAAGCGGCCGGATAATCCGTCTTGGAATCGACGAGCACTTTAACGGAAACGTCCAGGTCCGCGTCATGATGTACGTAAGCGGAGCAAAGGCCATCTGCGTGGCCTAATACTGGAATTTTGGTGTTGTCTTTGACGAAGCGAACAAGGTCATTCGACCCGCGAGGGATGACTAAATCAATCAAAGTATCTTGGGCCAGCAAGGAAGAAACCACGTCTCTGGTCTGTACGAGCTGGATAGAGGACTTGGGAACGCGGGTGCTCGATATGGCTTGAGAGATCACCGTCGATATTGCGACGAAAGATTCAGTTGATTCTTTCCCGCCTGTTATTATGGTCAGCAATGCATGAAAACCTAGAGCGGGTATGTGACTGAAACCTTTTAAAATAGCTGCATTGCCAGACTTGATAGACAAGGCAGCAATATTTGCGATCACCTCAGGGCGAGCTTCGAAAATTATCAACAACACCCCAATAGGACAGCTCACCCTCTCCAAAGTAAGTCCATCATCGAGCAGTGTCCTCAGAGTCACGTTTCCAACTTTGACAGGTCAGAACGCGCACACTAAAACAATCGAGCATTCTTACTTGGATCGGTCAAATCCCGCACACTGAGGATTCCTTGCAACATATCATCATATTTCCCCGGCCTTGATAAGTCAAGCCTCTTCAAGACGCTAGAATTCAAATCCCCATCCTCCGCGGCACGGCTTGCCAATGCGACATCCTTTGCGTTGGCGGCTAGGATGGCATCCTTATTAGCCAAAAGACCCTCATACAGCGCCGTTAATGCTTCATTGCGCTCAGCGTTTGATAGGACCGCTAGCCGTCTAGCAGCTACGGATGCAGTGCTTGCGATACTGCCGGCAGAAGACTGTGTAAGCGACATTTGCTAGATTTCACTAAGGAGAATGTAAGTATTGGGTAAGAACACAGGAAGTGAGGGGTCACGGATTGAAGTCGGTAATATTACCTAAGCAACAAGTAGACTTTCAGTACTAGTATGTACCCCGTGCACCGAGAAAGTATCCGTTTCGGCCTCTTTGACTAGTTAATGTTTTGCCCATACTCGGCATTCCGCATTTCATCAGAAATTGTCCAGCACATGTGTTTTACAAATTAGGCCTGATGACCTCGGTGAATGCCCCTTTCAACAGGTTATTGTTTGACATCATGATCAGTAGCTTTCTACTGTCAGTATAATGTCGACCCGATGCCTACAACAACTGTTCTGTTGTGCTGCTGTAACAACCAATATTAAACTACAGCATATCATGGTTGAATGTTACACTGATATCAAACTCTTTCCCTTGCTCCTTGAGTACTAGTAGTATTGCTAGTCTCTTTATTTTTGAATCTGGCTGGGGATATGACATACTCAGTGCCTCACGAACCATGAGTGTGGCTTTTGGTGTTAAAGTGATCGGTCATATCGGTAAGTGAAGTGATGCAGTAGTGAGTATTCTACGTATGTACTACTAGTTCTGTATCTTACCCTTGATTTGTACTGAGGCAAGGTGGTTGCGAGTAAGCTAGTCTGCTCTAGTTAGCTGTTGTAGCTAAGGGGCATGCACCGTGTATGAGGTAATAAGTGGGTGGTACTGTCAAGTGCTACTACTACTACTTCCCCCTTCAACAACCCGCCGCTCTCATCTTTCATCCTTCATCTGCACTCAACTGGCCACTACTCAGCTACAGGTCGTACAACCCACAGAAGATGGCAGAGATTCTCGCACATCTCACTTCGGCGTCATCTGAACTTCGTGCAATAAATAATACGCGCGATGAAAGATATGACACACAAATCCGTGACCTGGTTGCATACATTAAGAATTGCGATAAGGATCTTGACACTCAATATCTCTTAGATGTAAGCACGGCCAGAATCTTCGCGGGTGAGGGTGGAAGAGCATGGCTAGTGGATTCTTATGCAAGATGGTATATAAGGCATGCTTACGAATATGACCATTTACCTCGCAGAACCTCGATCCGTCACAGCACACGTTATGCTACCTTTTGATTCTCAATATTCAAGTCGACAGTCTACAAAAGCGGACAAAAGAAAATGTGCCAGACGAAATCAAGCCAGGGAATGATTTATGGGCTAGAGTGGCCTATTTTCTTCAACATTTTGATCCAATCCAGGTCAGGTATGCTGGCTATGAGTGGCGCCGACTTGTTGAACTCCTGGCACATGCTGCTGAAGTTACTGCGAAGGTAAGTGCCCTCCAAGCCAACATGAATTGTTTAATTGCTTTATAGTTGACCTCCAATAGCCGTTCCTAGCGGTCCAAGTGATAAAGGAGGCATTGCTTCGACTAAACTCACCTGGTGTCCTTACATCATTGCATGTTACGTTCCTCAGACTTACTCTCCTTTCCAAGTCTTATCATCATGCTTTACCGGTTATGGAAAGATGGGTTTTCCAGTTTCCTACCAGTTCAGTCCAAGCCTACCGCAAGCATATCAGTCGTCCGTTGTGTTCCGAAGACACTTTCGGCGATACGTTCATCTCCGATGCATCTGGCTTCTCTGCAAAGCTGACATACAGAGATCATATGAGATTTTTCCTGTATGGCGCAATGATTTACCTGGCATTAAAGGAATGGGATAAGGCGTTACATTGGTTAAGCATCGTCATATCGTCTCCTGTCAATGACTCTGTCAGCAAAATAATGATCGAAGGCTATAAAAAGTGGATATTAGCTAGCTTGCTGGCGCACGGAAAGGTAGTCAACTTGCAACGAAGCACCCGAATTATGCTTTTGACTGACATACGCTACTGTTATAGTTGATCTCATCGCCTAGAGTGATCTCTGCACACGTTTCGAAAGTATATCAAACGTTAACAAAACCCTACGCATCCTTGGTCGACGCTTTTGAGAGGGGCGACTATCCAAGGTTGAGAGCTGAGATCGACATTGGTCGGTCAGTTTGGCGTACTGTACGTTAGCAGATGGGAGTACAATTGTCACGTATCGGTTAGACTGACATTCTTCTAGGACAATAATGAGGGCCTAGTCTCTCAGCTGTTCTACGCTTACAATTCGTTTCTTGTTATCAAGCTAGGCAGGACTTTCTCGGCTCTCACTGCAGCGGATGTGGCACAACGCACGCTTGCACCATTGGCATTTTCTGCAAATATCGAAGACTTCGTGGCGTTGCTCGTAATGTCTGGCACCCTCAGCGCTACGCTAGTGCATCTGCATGGTCAAGCAGATGCAACAATGCTTCGGTTTTTTGCGCGCCGTGAATCGTACCTCAATAGTGAAATACTGATGCGAACACGATTGGTCGGAGAGGCTCGGGTACTAGGACTAATAACGAAAGATGCTAACCAATGTAGCAGTGAGTTGCAGCTGGGAAATGAAAGTCTTCAAGTCTTATCTAGAAATCAGAGGTGGCCGGATGCTTCAAGGGTCAGTGGCGATGCTGTTGGAGAACTAAATGGTGGTCTGGAAATTGATGAAGACATCATGGGAGATGGTACCTGAAGTATGAGGAAACATCGGTGAACGTCATGCCCAACTTACCCATGTCCAATAGCGGATCTAGGAACAGGGCTAAGGTAATATGTACCCCAAGCCGACTTTTCCCAACAGTCCTGCATTTGTAAGGCCCGCCTATCATGGCGCGTTCGATACATCAATTGATGATTTCCCTTCTTGTTCACATCACTGCCTCCTAAGGAATATGCCGGCATTATCATCAACAGCTAACATATAAGCTGCGATGTCTACCATATAGCTCTTTTACCGCAGAATATACTAATTAGATATAAATATGGTCATAGTACGGGGCACGCATCAAAGGCCCTAGCTCAAGAAATTTCGAGGAATCCGCGTGAACAGTGAATGATCTACGCCCGTAGCTCATGCGTTCGACGCTTATGTCTCAGGTTACATAAGTTGGACATCACGCGCTGGCATTTAACCCTTCTCTTACATGTCCTGGTTAAGTGCGAAGGACATAGAACTACCGTTCATTACATGTAGGTAGGTCGAACTATGATCAGCATGCAACACTATGTCCAAATTTGCTATGCAGCCCCCCCGGGCCTCCTACAAAGCATTTGCGACATCATGAAATGGCACACGTCTTCATCAGACCAATAGCTGAGATGGCTAGCAATACTAGCAATCATTGATATATCGAAGGCCCCCCTGTGACAGATCAGCGTTCTGTAATTAGATTTGAGATATTGTAAAGCATCCAAAGTGATAAGCAGGTGCCTTACTCTTGTATACTATAGTCAACCCTTCCATTGGAGTTCAAAGTCCTCACTTTCGCATCTTCAATCATAAGTCTCCTCCCATGATGATCGGTCCCAAGTGATTCAAAAGAGTCCCCTACGTTGCTCTGAGAATCCCTCGGCTTGCCGCCCTCCCCGGCCTTACGATAACCCTCATAGAGTGTTTCTAAATTTGAGTCAATGAGAGTAGGATTTCTGATATCTTCTGTTTGATGAGAAGAGCCGGGGTCAGAAGCTGATGATTGTGATTTATGGGCATGCAGAGTTGTATTAAGGCCTACTTCGGAGGATGCAGTATCTTCCGAAGTAAGACCAAGGCTTCGGTTAAGCAAACTGCTTGCGACACCGGATGTGAAGTTCGTCCACAATGACCCCACACTTTGTCCGACACGACTGCTAATCAATGATAGACTCTGACCCGATGTCGTCCAAATTCCTCTCTTGACTGACGGCAATGGCTGAGGTTTGAGTGATGACATTGCTGGCGAAATGAGAGGCTCTAGACGGTAACTAACCGGGTCAGAAGGATGGAAAATATTGAACAATTGTCGGCATTTTGGAGAGGATATTGAAGTCAGAGTGTGATGCTGAAGCTTGTCATTTCCATAATCATGAAGCACAGAAGAGCTAGATTGCGACTTGACTGTCCCAATTTCACCTTCGGGACGGGTTGATGATGCATGTTGCCTCTGTGGTCGCCCAGCAATGGTTTTTCCCTTGAGCATCTGGAACAGTGCTATTGGAGACCCCAAACAGAACAAATCATCACAATTAAAGTCCAAATGATCGCCCTGGATTACTTTGTCACAATTCTCGTCATAGCCACAATGCGAGGCTTCAGTAGGCCGTGAATTTTGCTGTTCATGACAGAGTATATCAAAAAGGATGGCGCTTCCAAGTGAATGCCCACAAAGGCTTACAGAGCCACGGAAAGAAGGGTTTCGCTTTTTGAAAAGGTCCAAAATCCGGTTGCACTCCTGCTTGACTATCCGAGAGATATGCTCACAGTAATCACTTTGGTAGAGAAGCACATCCATCGCCAAATCTGAGATGAGGCCTCGAACTGCAGGAATATTGTCAAGTGTTATATCGGACAAGCTCGGATATGGGGTACTCTCGGAGCCTTTCGCATCACCCAGATCGAATTCTGTACGGGATTGGTGCTCCTTATGATATGGGAAGTCCAGAAGATGTCTCCAGCACCTGAAACCTATTAGCCCTTGCACGCTAATAGTCTTCCCAGAAAATTAATTGTGAAGATGGAGAAAAGTCTAATGGTGGTGGGGCTAAGGTCAAAGCACATAATCAACTTTGAGACACAAGGCAGGGTGCTACTTACACCGGGAGAACCTGGATGCGGCAGTTTTCGTGCTTGTCCGGAAAATCAGAGTTAAGAGCCTGAAGATCAGGAGAGGCTCTGTACACACTCTTTAGAGTTTTGCGCAAAACGTTGATGTCGTGTATGAAGTTAACACTCTCTAGACGCATGCCAAGTCGCTGACCGATTCCATGAGTGACCAAGACTAGGTGATCGATTTCCCGATCTTTATCCTCAACCTTTCTGGAATCCTCCATTTCCCTTTGTGCTTGCTTGCGTGCTCGCTCTTCGAGCTCAGCCATATCCGTTGAAACGCGCTGCTCAACAGTCGGTTTTTCCTCGACCGAGATACCTTCATCGTCCGATGTTTGGTAACGAGACGTAAATGGTCCACCCATCTGTGAAACTGTCCTTTCTTGAGTATCCCCAGGCAAGACCTCTTGTAATTCTTCCCCAGATGATTTCATTTCGACGCAACTCTTATCCTCCGCCTCTTTCTGTTTGTTCGTTTCGTTATAACCACGTACGAGCTTCGTCCCTGGAATGCCACCAAGCTTTTGATAGACCGTTGTGCTCACCCTGGACATGAAATCGTCGTTCACCAGTAACGCTGTCTTAGAATCCTGATAAGTCACTATACTATTCATATAAGCACCAAACAGACGGTACGTTTCAGGTTCATTCCTAGCCACAGGAGTTGTATGCCCCGAATTCTCGGACTCATTGGAAGACCCGGGTACTGTAGGCAAAGTAAGCCTCCAACTTCGCGAAGACATAATTTCAATATCACCTTTTTCATTGTCATTTGTTCTCACAGGAAACTTAGCAGAATAGGTAGGGCTTGTATACCGCCATGGCTTTGACTTGAGATAACCCTCTTCAAGCTGGGTAGCCAAGTTTTCTTCACATGGTTTTGTTGTCGACCCGTCTTGAAAAAACCAAGTTCCGCGACGAACTTCGTATACGGGGCCTATCCAGTAGGCCGGCCGAAGCTCCCTTTGTTCAATAATAACATCAAAAAGCGAGTCTTCATTCACAGGAACCTTGGTCGGCTCGGACGACGCACCTCCTACCGACCTGCTGTATGAGTCATGCTCGTTCTCGACATCAGACTGTAAAAGTGCTTGAAATGCATCTTCGACGGCTTCAGAGTCTCTGGAAATGAACGGGACAAACTTCTTCGGGGGCGCTAAAGGTTTCGAGTCACCCTTTTGATCGCGGGGCCCGGGCTTCCATTTGGGCGAATCCACAGCATAGAACCACCTAACCTTCAGCGGAGGACAGTCTTTGGGGTAGCGACGCGGACTCAACCCATGTCTATGTGACACTGTATGGTCCTCTCCTCGAGAACGTTGTAGGAGGTCTTTCGTACCGTTGTCGGGCTGCGGGGTCGTACTTCTAGGGGGTTTACCCGGAGTAAAGGCCCCAAAGAAAGTCCCCTTTTGACCGTCTTTTGACATCAAGCTCTTAAGAGCCCGGTATGACGGAGCACGAGCCAATGCGTTTGGTAGCGAGCAAATGCGATGGCTATTTAATATGGTGACAAGGCAGTTAGCATAGAAGAAGGCCACGTAGTTAGACAGCGCGATGGTGATATAGCCAATAATTAAGGTAGACCAAAGATACTCCAGAGGATCAAAGCGCGAGGTTGGTGTAAGCTGACCAGATATAGATCTATTCACCGTTGTTCTCCTCGTGCTTATACTGTCTTTAGTGCGTGGTCAAATAAGCATCTCAGAGCCTAGACAACGTGAAGCTGCACCGAATTCTTGGCAAAGCCGAGCTCCAGGGTTGCAAGGAAACGACCATTTAATCGGGGACACATTTACAGTAAGTCGCCGGCGTGGCAATGAGGAAACCCATGAAGCAGCCATCGACCGACTGGACTGCATTTAGATCCTGTCAGGGGCTACGCTACTGTATATCTACAAGATAGGCTACCCCATGTTCGACCTAGGATCACCTCAATAGACTTAGCAGGAATAAAACTGCGTACGGACTGGTAACTACTTACTACTTACTAGTACTGACCACTGCAAAGACCGTAATTACCATATAATACAGAAGAAAGTATGGCCGTGCTGATCATCGGGTGCCACGCGATTTATTTTTCATCCATCCATGACCATGATGGTGCAAATAAGCCGTAGAATGACCAGGACTACAACTTTCAGATCCATCCACGTCATGGAATGATTTTGTAGGTATTCATATTGCTAACTAATGAAGAGATCTGAACATACAAGGTGATCGACCCTTACCTGTCGGCTAATAACTACAAAGTACTGTACTACAAAAGCAGTACGTAGCAGTACTACTCCGTATTCGCAACCCCCACCTTTATTTCCCCACTTTCCTAGTAGGTAGAGGAAAATAGCGCAACTACGTACCTAGGTGCCTAAGTACGCCGTGCTTACTCCATTATAATAGTGCCGAGTGAAGACTGCCAACTTCTTCTTGTACCCATCCTTGATTCGAATTACATCATCAGATCGGTGACCCCTTCTATACTGCTATATTCATACGCTCACAAACCCTATTGTAATACCATTGACGTCTCCTCACCAAGCTCTTAACTTGCCAGTCTGTATTGGAAAGTACCTGAGCAAACCCCCTGAGGATGAACGTGATCAAACTCCAAAGGCAAGTCAATGGCTCCGATAGAAAACCCCACCATTCGAGATATTGCCCGGCGCCGACTGACTCTGCAGCGCAGAAAATATCCGCAGTTTGAGCAGTCGGAGATCTTCTCTCTCCAAGATGCTTTTCGAAAGCTGGATGTTGATGATAAAGGCTCCTTAGACGAGGCAACCGTTATTAAAGCCACCCAACAATCAGAACGAAAGCCCTATGATGTTGTGCGTCAGGCCTTGAAAGAAGTTGAACTCGACAGCTCTCGCCGAGTCGAGCTCGAAGATTATGTGGACGTCAGTATGCCACTATTGCTGTGCTCTTTTTGTCGTCCCTCTGTACTGTGGTCGCTAAGACAAATCTCAACAGCTTATTTCTAAACTTCGCTTTGCCTCGACGCAAAACCAGGCGGCTTCGGCTCCTGCACCAGTCCTTCCGGGTAATGGAGCCGGCCCGTCTCGACATGTATCCAAAGGCAGTATAGGAGGCAGGATTCATGTCCAAGGTTCCTCTGCGAATGTGACACATACGATTAACGAGGATGAGAGAACAGAATTTACTAGGCACATAAATGCTGTTCTTGCTGGTGATCCAGATATTGGTCACTCCCTACCCTTTCCCACCGACACGTTCGAAATGTTCGATAAATGTAAGGACGGCTTGGTCTTGGCGAAGTTGATCAATGATAGTGTCCCGGACACTATTGATGAGCGCGTTCTGAACAAAGCCGGGAAGAAGATCAAAGAACTGAATGCATTCCATATGACGGAAAACAACAACATCGTGATCAATTCAGCCAAGGGTATTGGCTGTTCTGTTGTGAACATAGGAAGCGGCGACATCATAGAAGTGCGTGAGCACCTTATTCTGGGATTGATCTGGCAGATTATCCGCCGCGGTCTTTTGGGCAAGATTGATATCAAATTGCACCCTGAACTGTACAGGCTCCTGGAGGAAGATGAAACATTGGAGCAGTTCCTACGCCTTCCACCGGAGCAGATTCTTCTCCGTTGGTTCAATTATCATCTGAAGAACGCAAAATGGAACAGAAGGTACCTTGCACTATCCTAGCAGGAGGTTCTAGCTTTGAAACTACGACCAAACCTGCAATCCTAGAGATGCAACCGACTAACTCTGTTATAGGGTGACAAATTTCTCATCTGATGTTAAGGATGGTGAAAATTACACCGTGCTTCTGAATCAATTGGCCCCGGAGACCTGCTCGCGGAGTCCTCTTCAGACCCAGGATGTTCTTCAGAGGGCAGAACAAGTCTTGACGAATGCGGACAAACTGGGCTGTCGGAAGTTCCTGACACCCTCCTCGCTCGTCGCAGGGAACCCTAAACTGAACCTTGCTTTTGTGGCGAATTTGTTCAACACTATTCCAGGCCTCGACCCAATCACCGAAGAAGAGAAGCTTGAAGTTGAAGATTTTGATGCTGAGGGTGAGCGGGAAGCCAGAGTTTTCACCCTGTGGCTCAATTCTCTTGACGTACAGCCCGCTGTCAATTCTCTATTCGATGATCTTAGGGATGGAACTGTATTGCTGCAAGCATACGACAAAGTGATGCCTGGCAGTGTCAACTGGAGACACGTCAATAAGCCTCCGGCTTCCGGGGGAGAAATGATGCGTTTCAAGGCAGTTGAGAATACTAACTACGCCACTGAGCTTGGGAAACACGTGGGATTTTCCTTGGTAGGTGTACAAGGAGCGGATATTACTGATGGTCAACGAACTCTCACGCTTGGTTTGGTTTGGCAACTAATGCGCCGGGATATCACAAATACACTCTCGGGCCTAGCCAAACGTATGGGCAAGCGCGAGATAACAGATTCGGAGATGATCAAATGGGCAAACGAAATGTCGCACCGCGGTGGCAGATCCTCATCGATACGCAACTTTAAGGACCAGTCGATCGCTTCAGGCCTTTTCCTCCTTGACGTGCTCAATGGCATGAAGAGTAGCTATGTCGACTACGATCTCGTAACGCCTGGTCGGAACGACGAGGAGGCATACGCAAACGCTAAGCTGAGCATCAGCATAGCGCGAAAGCTAGGTGCCACAATTTGGTTGGTACCTGAAGATATTTGCCAAGTGCGCTCTCGCCTGGTGACTACTTTTATCGGTAAGTTCCAAAAACTTTGGCCTGTGGCGAGCAGCATCTATCCTACTAACACCATATAACTAGGCTCTCTGATGGCCACATACGAAAAGATGCAGTGATGGCTCGGTGAAGATGTACACCAGCGGTGCACCGCGCTTTTTCCTATCTACTCCTTTGTGAATTCTTACTGTCTTCAAAGTATATGTACGTACTAGTCATGATGCAGACAATAACAAGATGCTTCAATCCCCACCAACTTTCGTCTTGGAATGGCTGTATGTAAGACAGAATTGTGTACGAATGTGGGCATTCCCACATGCCATACTTCCTATTGCCTTGATAGCCGATAATTCTGACTCTACAACTGCAAAGTCGTCCTAGTCATTCCACCAAGTGCAAGGAAAACATAGACTAGAGTGTAGCCTTCAGTCCAGACTCGTGATACGGCAGGTCAATACTTCAAGAATATCTTCCGGATTTCTCTTACCTTGTATTCTCCCCACAAACATGACGACCAATTCTACAGACTACAGAGTTACAATCGTTTTCGAAGCGGTGTTGCAGGATATGCACGAAGTCGACCGGTCTTCCGAGACGGTAAAGGTCAATGATCATCGACTATATTAGAATGCGAGCTCAAGACGGATAACGGATCGCTGTTGATCGTGACGAAAGGACGAAACAGTCTGGCGATACGATAAACAAGAAAAAGGCCCGCTCGACGTTCGTTCGGTCATGATTCGAGCTGCTGACCATGATAAATACCAATGTTAAGCAATAGTACCAAAGCCCCAATGCCTCGTATCTTTGCGCCAGCACTTCCAGGAGTTGGCCCCTTCGCGTTCTCTCTCTGCTAATGAACACTGCAATTTAGAAGGATTAAATGGCAAAGGAAAGCACATAGGAAGAATTAATGCAAGGAAAAATGTGGAAAGCAAGACAAGAGAGCAATGGAATGAAGAGAAGAGCGCACGAGCATGGGGGGTGGAAGAGGGGAACGGCAGCTTGGGGGAGGGGTCAGGAAAATAGCGCCAGTATTGAACAGCGATAGAGCGAATTAAACATCCAGGTCGATCACCAACGTGCACTGATGACATCTTAAGCTTCACGTTATACCCCTCGGGCCTTGAAAACAATCCAGCACAGATTGAGGTCTTTGGCCAGGTGTATGGTACGAGATCTGATAGTTCATGAAGCCAAAATAACCTACTCGGCTGTATCAAGCTCATCATGAGCGGAGGTCAAGGGTTCTAAGGGGACTGCGGCAAATGATCAGCCACGACTAGAAGTGGGTGCATGCATTAATGAGCATACCTTTCCTGTCTTCACCATTGGGGATATTCTCCCGCTCGTCCTCGCGTCGTTCACGATCGTCATCACGGCGCTCCCTTTCATCCTTGATATCGCGGTCCCTCTCATCAGGGCTTCGAGAGCGGTCACGGGAACGTTCACGGTCCCGGTCGCGGCGATCATAATCCCGGTCACGGCGATCATAGTCGCGATCGCGGCGTTCATAGTCGCGGTCATGTCGGTCATAATCCCGTTCGTACCTGTCATCCCTTCGGGGAGAATAGTCGCCACGACCACGTCTAGGAGAAGGAGAGCGGCCACGTCGTGGCGGAGTACGGTCACGTCGCCGGTCCCGGCCAGAGTCAAAACGCCAAGAAGCAGATGGAGGAGTACGCGCCCACTTTAACCATGTCAGCCAAGTTATGGAATCCATGGTCTTCTACTCACCTCAATTTTCAACAGATCATCGCGGCCAATCCGCTTATTATGCATTTCATGGTATGCATCATCTGCGTCGCGGCGGCTCTCGTACTCCACAAAGGCAAACCTTATGTCGTGAGCAAGTATCATTCAGGGTTCGAAGCCTCGATTAAACATACAGTCTGCTGGAAGGGGTACGCGGCGCTGGGATGTCACAGCGGACAAGACGTCCATATCTAAGTCATTGTTAGAAGAATTTCCACATACATATCAATCATTAAATATATGGTGCAAGGCAACTGTGAGAGGAAAACTCTTTCGGAGGGTCCCCCTTCAAGGAGTCCCCTCTCCAAGGAAATCGGATAAACAAGCAAATCTCTATCATAGTATGATATAGAGAGCGGCACCGACGTCGGTTTGCGGGACTCAGCCGAGGTGAATTGCGAGAATGGACACGGGTCGTATAGTCATGGTAGCGCGTAGCAATCGATGAGCGGCACGTACCGTTCGAATTCGTAGGCAAGGTCGCGAGCTCGGGTCCCGTGCCCGAAGCCGGTGACATAGAGTGTAGTACCAGGTCGAGACATTGTGTGTCAGCCAGTGAGGTTGTGTGGTTGTATGCTGAACTGGGTAGGCAAATCAACAATGGTGGTGTGGATGCGAGTGAAGCAAGAATGGGCAGGATGTAAGGAAGTCAGAGACAATTCAGGAACTACAGCTAAGTTTGTATGCCACAAGCGAAGTATCCAGGGATGCTCTAGTTGTCTATTACATAATGTCTGAGTCAGTAATTTAACTCAGAAACGGATACAATTGATATGTTACTTGCGATAAATTACATGAGTAACATGATATGTCTCTTGATATAACCACGCTGCAGATAAATAGAGAGAGCCCTTTAGGTTGAGTATATGCAGGATGTTGCCTTGTTTCTTACCTGAATGACTGAAGCTTCACATCAACTAAATAGTCAGTCTAACACCTGAGGCTAGGACGCTGATAGTTGCCGGGATATTAATCATCATTTACTGCAGCACGTCTGTATTGTATTAATAATACAATATGCTTCTCATCACTTTTGATTCGTAGTTAGCTTGGGACTGGGTTATTACGTACTCAATGTTACTAGTGTCTAGTTAGTCAACAGCTATATCAAGCTAGCATGCCGCCCTTGCAAAGAAGCAAAATTTTTCGTCTTTCGGAAATTTTCTTGACTGCACATTCTTTGATTTACTTCAAAACGCGACAGCCTCTTCCAACATGAATGCTGAACTACAACAAGTTCAGAAAGTGTGGGAGCGTATCCGCACTAACAGCCCAATTTATGCTTTTCTACTTCAGGACATTGACATCTATGATGCTGGGAAAGGTGTATTCAATGCGAGACTCCAAGTCGGCCCTCAACATTTGAATTCAAAGGGTACCTTACATGGCGTATTTTCAGCCTGTGTCACTGACTGGGCGGGTGGGTTAGCGATTGCATCGGCCGGTCTCGATTCAACAGGTGTCAGCACGAATATTCATGTCAACTATCTCTCAACAGCGAAAACTGGAGACTGGCTAGTGATTGAAGGTCGCGCCGACAAAGTCGGGCGAAACCTTGCTTTTACAACTGTGACAATTTCAAAGCAGACTGACTCTAATGGGAGTACAGTTGTTGCACAAGGATCTCATACCAAATATATCAAGACACAATGACGGCTTCAGACAGGCTTGTGAATGAGTTGTGATCGGGCTAGCAGGGAGAAAAACACGGTGGTTTCTGCATACTTCCATATAAACCGCAGTCTTCTTTGCATCTGGCATGAAACGCATATACTTTGAATGCTGGATTCACTCGGATTGCGCATAGCAATGTCCATCCTTATTTGCTTTAGATACCTTGTCTTTTACTGGTAATGCAAGGTAATTTTGGATGGGTACACAGCATTATAAATGAATATAATTCTCACGGTTCAACTACAAGTAGAGTTTCCTTCAGTTTTGTTACCGGAACAGGATTTGGTACTGCTACGCATGATTAGATTTATCACTTATTCCAAGCCCTGAACTTCTTTTGGATTCTGGGCCCCAATGGTTGACAGGAGTACGGCACCACCAGAGTGTCGTCTCTCCAGATGTTGTGTTTTGGTTTCCGTGCGCAAAACGTATCTTAACGCCGTCTCCAACAAGGAGCAAACACTCAAGCCTCACCACATCCTAGTATCCCATACGCAGCGTTGACATCGGCTGGTTAAGTTTCTGATGGCAAGTTCTTATCAAGTACGGGCCAGGGAATTCGCGTACTGTGTCCATCGTACGGAGTACTGGTACCACTAATCCTGCTCCTATGTTAGACCGATATGCGCAGGTCGCATTACCTATTTTAGCTACTATATATGGCGGACTTTAATCACAAACCTATTTGGAAAATATGATTATCCCATTTAATGTTACTGGTACAAATAGATTTGAGCTGATTTGCACATCCTGAATATACATTACTCGTGGTTTTTTTTTTTACTACTTGGTAGACAAAAGTGCTAAGTATGTAGTAGCACTCTATAGCTATACAAGCTCGTGATTCCCCCGGCCGGTTGTATTAGGTAACCAAAGCGGACATGCCGATCAGATAACCAGATGTTAAAGGACAACCGAGCTTCCTGACGACGCGCAGCCTTGATCATTCGCGAAATCTTGGTTTTCCTTCTCCTCAATAAATCTGCAAGCCTGCGTTACGGTCAATGCGATCATCTAACAGAGCCAATCGCCATGGATGAGACTTCCAACTGGGCGGAACAGTCACAGCCCAAGAAACCCGAAGTAGCTGAGACTTCTAACGTTGGTTTGCCGACGAGCTACAGCGAACAGGCTGCGACGGAGAGTTTAAACCCTGTGCGATCAAAAGGAGTCATTGAATCGACACTTCAATTTCTCTCAACGGCTAATAGTGAGACTCTTCTGGGTGTCTTCGCATGCTTGGTAGGCGCGACGCTCGTACTTTTTGGAAGACTAGGTTTGCTCTTGATCGGAATTGCTAGTGGTATCGTCTTGCACGCACAATGGGAGGCAGTTTATGAAGACCCTATCCATCCATTATCCAATCCCCGACAGCGAAGGAGAAAGGAGCTCGCCCTGGACATAGCCAGAAGACTACTCGATTGGCCGAAAAGTACGACCTTGGCTGCCGATGCTGAACAAGATGACACTGGGCAAGTATTCCTCTTCGGGGACTCTTCCTCTGCTGATCTTGATTATTCTGCTCTTGGCCCCAAGACAGCGGATGCCCTGAGATCAATCACCGATGCAGTTATGAAGGACTATGTGATGTAAGCTCTCGCCTATAATGCTACTTCGTGAGCTTACCAGACCTCGAAAAGCTCCTGGTCTAGTCCAATATTACCGCCCGAGACAACATTTCATCTGGCATGCAGGAAGTTGTTGGCCGAGTTTATCTCGTCCTTGTCATTGCACCTCTCTCGTAAACGCTCTGCTGACACCTTTTTGGAACTCCTCACTAACTCATCCTCACTGATCATTGTGTTTTTGAATGAGCTTTCTGCAGCATTCGAGTCCGTTGGCTCCACTAAACCGCCGGAAGAGGTAGTCTTGCGCTACATAGAGACCTCCCCTGAAAGTGGCCTGGCGAATATCTTAGCCAACGACCAGCAGAAGAAGAAGCTCGACATTATAGCGGACGATATTTTGGCCAGATTTCTTGACCCAGATGTCTATGGATGTCTGCTGCTCAGAAATCTCATGCGCGAAATGTTCGTGAGCGTTCTATTTGAGTCAACCGTTTCGAGTCTTTCGAGGCCAGAAATCATCAATGGCTGGATTATATATCTTTTTAGTGAAGGCAAGTCAGAAATAATGACTGCAATAGATGCCGGTGTGGAAGGGGCCCAGGAACAAGTTGTGACAGCAACTAGAGAACTCAACAGCGTAAATGAACTTCCATCCGATACAACGCGCAACACGAGCCCAGACTTCGATATCACTAGGGATATAATACAACATGAAATGGCAAATGTTGACAGGGCAACAGTGGAAGCCAAAATAGAGGCGAAGCGACTCAGTGACATGATCACGGCGCATGATCAGCAGAAGCAAAGCCCAGAGAGAGCACTGGGAAACGATGTGCAGGAGGTGGCATCGGATGACAGGATTGATCATAGAGAAGTCTTGCCTGCAGACGAGATCGGAGACGGAGCTTTGCAACGCAAAGTCTCAGGTTGTGATCAAGCAAAGCATATTGAAAATAATATCGATTCCAACGTGGAAGAAAATAACAGCTCGTCTCCTTCACTCATGCAATTCAAGAGTCCAACCGCACCGACTTCGCTACCGGAACCAGCCATCCTTCATCGTGCATCCATAACGGTAGAAACCGAAGCTTCAAAGGTCACATCGAAAGGCCCACTCCGCTCAAAGCCAACGTCGGACTATTTACTGCAAGTTGAACCTGTATCGACACGGTCTACTGGGTGGATGGTTTTCCGAAAATATACCGATTTCGAATCGCTTCACCAAACTTTGGAGGCTATCTCGAGACTGCACAAACTACGGAAGTTCGCAGACGATCACCCAGTTGTACCCTCGTGGAAAGGCCAGACAACATTGGAATTGGCTAAGAACTTGGAATGTTATCTTCAAGATGCTCTTAACCACGAGTCTCTGGCAGAGAGTGAAAAGATGAAACGATTTCTTGGCAAGGATGAACATCTTGGATCGGACTTCAGTAATCCTTACGGCAGGACTGGGTTCCCCTTTCCAAGCCAATCTGCACTCGAGAATGTAGGAAAGGGAGTGTTGGGCGTATTATCCAATGCACCCAGAGGCGTCTCGGGAAGTGGCAAAGCCATGTTGGATGGCATGACAGGGGTGTTTGGTGGAGGCAGCAGTAAAAAGCAATCACCGGATTCAGTGGTAGGCGATAAAGCCAGGCCACTAAATCCTGTCAACCATAATGGGTCAATCGATCAGGTGTCAGAGGGGAGACTTCGGAATTCTACGAGGATTGGCTCGGCTTCCCCACCGGACGGATTTCACACAGACAAGGCATTTGGGAGGCCAGCTCCCCCTCCTGAAGAGGCTTTTTCGAATAAATTCGAAACGGCTACGGACTATGCAGGATTTCCCGACAGCTCAGCTCAGACGACGGATATAGGAAGCACTGTGGCTTCTACACAACTGTCTCCTTCAACCGGGCGCAATACTTCGGCTGACCTACCCCGGTCTCCTGGCGGGACGCAAGATAATTCTCACGCCAACAGCGAAGGGCAAGCACCAGACGCTGAATCAAGCGAGTACAGAAGTCAAGGCAATCCTATCACGCATGAAGAGACGCGCATAGCAGTGGAGCTCATATTCGCGGTAATCAATGAACTATACACCTTGTCTTCGGCATGGAACATACGCAGGACTCTACTTAATGCGGCAAAATCGTACATATTACGCCCCGGAAATCCTCATTTGGAGACGATCCGTGAGCTGCTTCAGGTATCGATGATTGATTCGCATACGTCAGATGAAGCAATTGGGCTATATCTCAACAAGTTACGTGAAAATGCTCTGCCAAAGGAAAGCGAGTTAGAAAACTGGCCGCCGCCATCCACTGATGCTGAGAAAGAACGGCTGAGGGAGACGGCTCGCAAAGTCTTTGTTCAGCGAGGCTTACCCCAGGCTCTTACGAGCGTTATGGGAGCAAATGCCAGTAAGGAAGTTTTGGGGAGAATCTTCGATTGTCTGCAGGTTCAAAATCTCGCTAGGGGGTTTGTATATTCTCTTTTCTTGCAGGCTCTCAAGACTGCTATCCTCTAATATTAACATCCGGGCCCCGACTCGCTGAGTATTAGCGATCGTTAGAGATCACAAGAATCCCGTCGCATGTATAATACCAAGATTAGTTCCTTTTCGCATCTCTAGTTAATTGAACATCACATGTTGTTTCGGTAATATAAACTTCATTCATTGTATGATGACTGTAATTGAATGTTCACTATTTGATTTGGGTCACGTGATATACCTACCACATTGACGGTCCGTTCCCCCATACATATAGTTAATGGAGAGCTTGTCCACTTTGAGCTTCCGAGAGAGATATCATTGACACATCATATCAATCTCAACACAGTCAGTGGTAAAGTTACGTTCGCCCCTTCCTTTGGCAGCAGACATAGTTATGTCTTCCAGAGCCAGAAAACGCGAACCAGACGCTGAGAGTGATTCTATCGACGACCATCGGTCATCAAAAAGGACGAGGGGCAATGTCTCGAAGGGAAACCCAAACCCTAATCATGCCGATTTACTCGCTGGCCAGGGAAAGCTTGACTCGAATGGAGACATCTACTGGGAAATCTCCAAAGCACGCCGTCTGACCATCTCATCTTTCCGTGGAAAGACCCTGGTCAGTATAAGGGAATACTACGAGAAGGATGGCCACGAGCTTCCTGGGAAGAAGGTTTGTCTTCTATGTTCTAATAGGCCTCGTCACGAAACTCATCGTTTGCGCAGGGAATCTCTTTACCAATTGATCAGTTTTCCTCTCTTGTGAAATTATTACCTCATATTGAAACCACTCTTCAGAATAAAGGCGAATCAATCCCCCGACCACAGTATGATAGCGATAGTAAATTGACCAGTGAGAACAAAGAGGTCGGTGATGACTCTGGTGAATATTCGGATGACAAGGATACGCGCCGGAATATCGAAGCGACGAGTGAGGACGACAGCGATGAGTAGGCGTACCCATCAAAGGGGCTAGAATCGTCGTGAGGCAGAGGGTATGAATTTATCAACAAAGCCATCATTGCTTATCTATCCCTGGGCTTCACTGACGCTGAATTATAATGAAAATGATGAGTGGACCTGTTGGATTCGTTATTAGTAGGTATGCAAGTCGTCGAATATGCCATGGATCCCAAACCACGAGAGTACGTATACAAAGTTTTGAAATCGCATCCTGAATGCACTCTAGCTTTCATGAACACCATATCCAGCTAGTCTCTTTGAGTCCCAGTTGAATTTTACTAGATGTTCTATCAGAATTTCCCTTATCACCTCATCGCTAGATCTCGGTCACTCTTACACTTCTTACAACTCCAGTAGACCTACTTACCGATCGGAGCCTTGAGCACGTAAGTGCATTCAACCGAGTGTTTTGGGGAAATAAATGTATAATTTACAATAAAATGGTTTAAAATAAAATAAAAGGCACTTGTTACCTATGCGTCTCTTTGTTGTATCATAACTAGAAGAACACTAGCTACAGTACCGTAGAATAAGTATATTGAAACTGTTTACTGCGTGTCTGGCATGGTGAAGCATCTAGCTCTGATTCATTTAATCTTTTTCTTTGAAGTTGCTTATACAGCAACACAAAGCCTCTGGGGCACTAGAGAGTGCCTTGGCAGTCATCTAGTAATGGTGCCTGTGCCTAGATAGTGAAGATATCAAAGCAATTTTAAAAATTCGAGAGAGGTTGGGGGCCGGAAGAGAGACTTGTTGTATGAGAGGGTACTATCCATGAGATACATGTAAGACTAGCCAGGGTGTTGAACTACTAGAAGTTTGACGTCTAATTTCGATCCGAATACAAACTAGTTAAGTTTATATAGTATTATCATGAAAAGACTGGCTATTGACTATACCGTCATGTTGTGGAGGTTCAACCCAACCGATTACAGATTAAATTTGCATACAACCTTGTAACCCTAGATGTATGTATCAATTAATCTATGGGTTCAATACTATGAAATAACTGAGTACTCGGGTTAGCCATACTTTGTTCATCAACTAAATTTTTAGTACCACAAGATGCACGCTATATTTGGCATCCTAGAGACCCGCATTTGAATGCACAGTCTTTGGGGTAGATAGTCACAATTCAGAATCTAGTATGTATTTTTGGCTATGTACAGTGTGACACCTATTGAGACATTGGAAACTCTGAAATCCCTTTAGAATATGCATTAAGTTATTTATGAAGCCTTTTTGTGCTGGGTATTATTTATGGCTATGCGAATACCCTACAAGTAAGTACTTGATTGTGATGCGTTATGCCCCTTACAATGTTACAAACTCTGTACTCCGTACTATGGGGCAACTATGGTTGTTGTCCCGTGGAAAGTTCGGTGGTTAGCTAGCAAAGCAGATCCATGGCTAGTGAGGGACTTCCGTCATATCAGACCAGAAAATGGAAAACACAAAAGCCCCTTCCCCTCCCCCTTTTCCACCCTTTCCCTCCCATATAACGCTACAGTATAATACGTGCTGCTTGGATATTTTCTTGACCTGAATTATTAAGATACCCACCCGCACAAGCCCTGGCTATCAACCTGAAATTACTGGTTTTCCTTGTCAGCCTGGACGTATAGTCCGGTTTGACCTGTCTTATCCTCCTTGTGACTTGATTGCTTATCAAAAAGAGTGCTTTTGGTATGTCCTGACACAGTCATTTAGTTACCTCTAAGTATCAGTATTCAGAAGAGTGAAAATCTATCTCAAACCATTACAACTATGACTTGCACCACTGGCTATTTCCTACTAACAGCTAATTACCCCTCTAGTATGCTTGAAGGCCTGTGTGGACTAGAGTTCCGGATCCGAGTTCAATCCCTACCGTCGGGTTTATCGAGCATCCTACCAGCGCATATCAACCAAGAGAGAGCAAGTATCCTGGTTTGTCGACCAACTTTGTCTATTATCATCTCGTGCATACACTACCTGTTGTGCACCAGGTCTGGGACAAACTTGTCATGATTAAGGGGAGAATGCGCATTCTATAACGCCAAACCCGCCAATTGTATTGTCAAAACACACGCGCGCACACACACACACACTATGCAACCGGAGTGAGTACTCTGGTATGGGTGCAAGACAGCAATCGAGCTGACAAATATCTTGTGTGGACTATCTCAGGCTGCAGAAATACTGTGGACACATCAGCTTCCGGTAAAAAGGATCTTCCTCGTTGGCCAAGCCATTTTCGGCGGTGCTATACTACCTATCTGAAAGCCGAAGCCGGGAAGCTTCATGACTGGTTCTGCCACTCTATATACTGCTAGTCTCTAACTGCGGTCACGGTATCGCAACATCGGGATTGTGTGAACCAACTTTCCCGGATATTTCTGGAAAACGTCTTGCGCCCGTTGGTATCTCATCCAAGTCAACGTTCTAATACATACTGGCATATGCTGAACGCAATCGTACACAGTTGAGGAAAGTCGAGTTATAGTGACCTGATAGACAACGCCCACGTTCATTCCATCCCCACAATTGCATTACAGGCTATGTCTAGATTAAAGGAATCGGATACCGCGGATTACATTTCCAGAATCGGTTCAGGAACTCCGGCAAATTCTGCCTCGCCACAAGCTGCTGTGTCGCTAGACAAGACGGATAAAGGTCTCATCCGTGAAGGACTAGGCAATCTAAATCGCTGGTCGCAGTCTACAACATCTAGCCAAAATTCGCCGGAAAATAATCGCCGACTCGATTTTACCAGAGTGCCTAGATCACCTTCCCCAACCACTGGCCATGACGAACATATTGACAATAATGAGGGCTCGGAAAATCAAAGTCGAATAGCTTCCGAAACTGGCATTGAAATACATGACGGATTTCACATGCCGGAGACATTCGATATTTATGATGAATTGCGCACGCATCGCCCTTTTCAAACGTCGATCACGTCGAGTTATGGCGATCCTGCACCAAATCACCCAGTCGACGTTGTAGGAGCGACAGTGCCACAGAGTAATTGGATATTTTCTGGTGCCACTGAAATACCCCATAACCTTTTCCAAGACCCCTGGGTCAAGGAAAACGGTTCAGGACCTGATTCTGCCCGGGGCAAAAGTAGTGTGGTTCCTACTCGCCCAGTTCTAGAGGCACACAGTCCACGTGAATCAGGGCCTAACGCACCAGCAGAGGAAGGACCGCAGTTGATCTCTGAGGGAGATAGGAGTCAGGAGAAAAGAAAGCGGGGTCAGTCACAGAAAGCAATGCTTTCCAAAGCGTTGCAGAAAGCGAATACCGCAGTTCTTCTCGACAATGCGGCGAACTTCGAAGGGGCTATGGAGGCTTACAATGATGCGTGTCAACTCCTACATTTGGTAATGCTTCGGAGCGACGGAGGAGAAGACGAGAAACAAAAACTTCAAGAAATAGTGAGTTTCCTAACTGAACTCAAATTCTCTTCATTTCTAAAACTGAAATTTTTCTTTTAGCGTGATACATATATGGTACGAGTCACTGAGCTACAACGTATGGATTTTTCATTTCGAGATTTGGATAGCAAAGCCCTCCCTGAGCGTCCGCTAAGTCAAGAATCATATGGTGAATTATCTCATCCAATCGTTGATGAGAACGATGTAATGGCCAGAGAGAAGCGTGTCTCTTTGCAGCGCAGTTCTATGGTCCAACCGTTTGATCTGGCGGAAGGGCTAGCGTCCAGTTGGGATCACCAACCGCGTCAGTCATTATTACCGTCACCGCTAGGTGATCGTACACCGACTACAGCCCAATCGTCTAATTCGGTCAATTTCCATCATCCTGGATCATCCCGGCGTATATCGAAGTTTGATTACATGGGTGCTTTAGATTCTTCGGAAACAATAACCTCAGGAGTAGATATCACTCATGCTGCTGGCCAGTCTGACCTGTCCTCTTTCGGGGATCATAAGAAGGACGTGAATGAATCGACGTCTTGGCTCGACACCATTGATGAATCTGGCGCATCTTCCCCAGCCTCGATACGCTCAGAAGTGTCATCAATATACTTGCGACATAGAGGGAGCTTTCATCATGCTGTCGGTACCGAGGCCGAATTTGATGCTGCCCTTGATGCTGCTGTGGAAGCTGCATATGATGAAGGTCTGGAACCAGCTGTCGATCTAGATGATAATGGTAGCAGCAATGACATTGTGGCCAATGCTCGGAGAAATGTCGAAATCGCGAAGCAAAAGGTGAGAGAAGCTGAGCGGGAGGCTCAGATAGCATTGACACGCGGGCAAGAAACACAACGTCTTCATGAACAATCCGCGTATGACGGTGTCAATGATATTAGGACCGATTATCTAGATGAGGAAGCTGAAGAAGAGGAGCGATTGCTGGAGGAGATGACCAGAGGCTATGTTATGGATGACTTCGAATTTGGCATTCAGTCCAAGTCCGCTCTTCCCCGCCAGTCAAGATCGGGTAGCCTTTCTAGCAAATTGCGGGATGGCTCGACAGCTTCCAATACTATGACAGCCCTAAGCCCCCTCGCAGAAGATCCAAGCCTGCCCTTCACTGATAATACAAACTTCGAGCCTAGCGGGTCGTCTCCCCCAAGTCACGGCGCACTTTCGGTTTCGACAAATTCGGGACATGCCTCAATATCAACGCCAACGGTGCGAGCACGGAGACTATCGGGTCAGTATGCCACGGAACTAAAGATCGAAACAAACACGGACCCATTCAGTTTTCGGCCGCCGCCAGTTCCAAAAGACAGTACCGCTTCAACCTCTACTATCAATCATCAGCCAGGTCGAGCATCGGGTCCTGCTTCTGCTCTACGATCAGCCGCGTCCGTGAAGAATCGAAATGTCTCAATTGGATCGTTTAACGAAGATGCTCTATCTAACACAATCTCAGAAAAGATGCCTCACCAGGACGATGATGGCCGTGAGCTCTCCAAAGTACCATCTCCAACACGTCCCATCGGCAAAGTACCTTCAGCACCGGATAATCTGGGCAAGCTCAATACAGGACTGGGAACTTTTCGTCTGAGAAATATCTCAGTTTCGGGGCCGGAACCGTTCGTTGAGTCCCCAAACAGTCCGTCAAGCAATGCGTTTCCTGCCGTCGATACCCATAAAGTGCCGATGACTGGTTCAATACCTATAATCCCCACACCCACTACTGCCATTATGTCGGCGAATGGCTTGCCAAGTGGAGGACTGAATATATTCGATAGCCATATACATTCCCCGACGAGCCCTGGCTCTCCAAATTTGTTGGCCACCGATCCTCCTCTTCCATTGGAGCCGTGTCCTGAGTCATTTCTTCTGCGTCCATTTTGGCTAATGCGCTGTATCTATCAGACAATTTCTCACCCACGTGGTGGTTATTTGTCTACGAAGTTGTTTATTCCTCGAGACGTGTGGCGCGTGAAGAACGTGAAAATCAAGGCAGTCGAAGAAAAGGTGTCTAACTGCGACTTGCTAACCGCAGCATTACTCAAGTTGGCAAAGGTTGATACTTACGATGCTGATGCTGTTTTGGAAGAAATGCAGTCTTTGGAAAGTGTACTTGACCAGGTGCAGATGTCGCTGTCCAAAAAAATAGGGAGTGAGGTCGGAGTGCAGGGCGCCATGCCACTCTTCAAGTCGGCTCAATTTTTCGAAGACCCAGCAGCCGTCGATGCGCCGCCCTCAAAACCATCGAATGTACCGAGCAAATCATATCTGACCTCCTGGCGTAAGTTACGGTCAAAGAATTCCGGTGTCAATGCGACGGCTTCGCTCCCTGCATCAAAGGACACCAATAAGGACAATGCGACCGTTAGCACCATTCCGATGACGTCTTTGCCCACTTCCCAGCCATTGAAGCGCAGGGTATCTCAATTGCACTACAATGGATCTAGTAACTATATGGGAGCCTTGGCACGGCTTTGCGATGCAGCTCAGGTATTGGGTATGTGGCAGGACTTACCCCACTATCGTTTTGGCAGTGTTAACCCCGCTTGCTTAGATCAAATTGCTCAACAAGTCGAAGATCCTGGCCTAAGGCATTCTTCGCCGACGTTAGTCGGCCTAGAGTTAAGCACTCGCCATGCTGCAGAGTTCTTTGGACTCTACGTTTGTCGGTTTGCCCTGAACGATATCGGTATGATGCTTGATAAGTTTATTAAAAGAGGCAGTGAGTGGGTACTGATCTGATGATATGGCTTTGACTTACATGTATCATACTTGGAACTTCCTCTTCCCCTTCTTCATGCTTATTCTATTACTATTTTGATTCGATTTTGTTTCTCCCATCATCATTCTTTTATTCATTATTATCAATAATATGCTTATTGATCGAACTTGAGCATATAAATTCACTTGTACAAGTACCTGCAAGATCGCATGTTTTCTTCTATTTATTCCTTAGCTTTTCCAGTTGTGATGGTTCTCGATAAATTTACTGCTGGAGTTACCATTTCGCATCTATCTTGGGGAGATATTCAAACCCCGTGCATACCCTGTGTTCCCTGTCGATTGCTTCTCGATGAATGCGGCGATGTTTATCGTTTCCATGGACTTACAATAGGCGTATGACGTATGAGGGTCCCTGGCGCTTTTACACGGAGCAGATATATGCAAGCTTTGGAACCTGCAAGTCGAATACCTCTTTCAACCTCGCCTGGCTGCTGACGCAAGGGACATTTGGCGTCTTTTTTCCGCGTCACGAATGATCTCAGCAGATAACTTCAGGCTTGGTGCAAGCCGCGCATACCTGCCAACCTCCGTTATAACGTTAGATATGATCCCGTCTAGCTGAGTCGCTGGAGGCAATAGTGATGAGAGAGTCGGTGACATGGTTGCCCCCATGATTAACAACGCCTGTGAGACCATGGAAAGAGCACCTTGCCAGAGGTACGGCAGGTGGCCCTCACGGTGTCTGCTTATATGCTCGAGTTGATTCAATGTCGCCTCCAAGCACCGCAAGCAGCAATCTTTTACTGTCGGGTCACCGCATGCATACTCATTCTGGAAGACCGCCAGGATGTAAGGCCGGTAAATTATTGTACGGCAGGCGAAGTAGCGAAGCCTTAAAACAGTCTGAATGGGGCTTGATGTCGGCCCCCCAAGGGGGAAGCGGACAGGCTGAGGAAGGCTTTCATACCATTGAGAAAGCTGGAAATCTAGCTCTGAGGCGATAGGACCGAGTGATGCGAGTGTCAAGATGCTGTCTTTTTGGTAGATCATATGACTGACTCTGTTGAGCAGCCTTCTTAGGGCTATTTCAGCCAAGAAATACCAAAGCTCATCCTGACCTATCATCACATCTACTATCTTCTCTCCAAGTTGTATGCTTCCTTCGTCTTCTTCGTCTTCTTCATCTTCCAGTTCAAAGCCCCCAGGGAGATCGACGAGCTCTTCAAAATGCACAATACCCGAGTGTGGTAGGTCTAGTTCTGCAAGCAAATCGCTTTCAAATAGTAAGGTGTTCCAATACACTCTTGTGCTGAGCTCCTTCCATTGCCCTGGAACACGAGAGGGGTTGCCTAGGAGTAGCTGCAACTTCATACTGGCATTTGATAGTAGAGTCCACGCCTCGAGGGGCCTGACCATGTAAAATAGATATGCAGATGCCAATATGACACATTGCGCTGCGAGCACCGAATTGCGCGTCATGACAGCCGGCAAAAGAGACCAGGCTGCGGCAAAATATGGTAGTCCTGGAAGTTCTTCATCTGCAGAAAGGCACGATATACTCCCAGATTGACTGGCACTGCCCAGTGCCAAAACCAAAAGGACGACGCAACTCTCCGGCCCTCCCTCGAAGTCCAGAGAAAGAGCCTTCTTATAATAGCGGGGCCATGTAAGTGGGTTGACACAAGCGTACCAAACATTTACGCGTTCGAAAAAAAGTTGAGCGTGAGTAAGTGCGTTTGATACATCTAGGTTCACGGGAGGTTCGAGCCGAAGTGGCTCACGGGCCATCTCTAACTGTAGAAGGGTATGAGGATCATAAGGGACAGCGACCAATTCTCGGATTAATGGCCATTGTAGAAGGTGTAAAGCTGGTGTAGTATGTACTCTGGGCATAGTCGAGATACTCGTCGGTGGATTTGCCCATGAGCCAAGGCCCACCGCGATTGACCTTGTAGGTATGTTGGCGAAACTGACAACATCATCACCACCTATTTGGACAAGGTTGGCAGCTGTGGAAGAATTCGATGACAGCGGAGACTGGCTGATGGGGTCTGAAAACTTCGACTGAAGCAAGACTTCTATCCTGTTCAGCTTCTCGATAATCAGTTTGTCACCGGCATCTAGTTTGATGCCTGGCTCACGATAAACACAGTCTGCATCTAGGTCTACGCAGAGCTGGCATCTTGGGCGGGCTCCATTACATCTCGTTTTCCGCAGACGACAGATCTGGCACTGAAGCAGTCCACGCACATTAGTATCACTTGTGTTTGTAGCAGAGCTAGTACCAGGGTGGTACTTGTTCAAGATTATAGAAGGGGGGGGGGGGGGGGG
>BTWD01000132.1:0-47935 GCA_036986335.1 Aspergillus sp. AS01 | reverse complement strand
GAAGTGAATTCCAGCCGACAAATATAATATTAATTTCTGTAGTTTATCTCTGTCCGGTATATGATATTTTATATTAGTATAGTTTCTTATTAAAATAGAAATTCCTGTATTTAATAAACTGTATATAATCTGAAGTAATATACTAATTAATTTTAGTATTTTATAATTATTTTAATTTTATAATAAGATTAGTAACATGTATTAATATTCTTAAGAATTAAAAAATATCTTTATAGTAAATAGCTATATTTAACTGAACTAGTAATTTAAATTATATTAAAAATATTAGAGAATTTATTATCAGTATCTAATTTCCCTGTTGACCCCACTGATAAATATATATTTTTAATAATAGATATTATTTTTTTTATTATTTTACCAGAACCAGATATATATATATAAAAATATTATAAAAATACTGTATACAGTAAGAATAAAATTTATTTATTTAAAGTAATTAAAATATAAGTTATTATCTAATTTATTTATCTTTATTAATATCTTTAGAAAGCTAATATTTATAATTCTTAAGAATATTAGCTAGCTTATTATTTCTTTTATTATTTGGTTTCTGGCTTTTCTGTTAGCTTGTACTTAGAAAACTTATTATAATATTTATAAAAATATTTTTTATCTTAGTTTCTGTCTCAGTTTTCTCAGAGATCTTAATATATAATTTATAAAATTATATATTAATAAAGTTATTATTATTAAAATTCTCAAGACTTTATTTAATTATATTATATTATTTTAATATATTATTTTATATATTTATAAGCAGAGTTATTATAGTAAAATATATCTGAAAATTATAGTATAATTATCAGGTGAGGTCATAAGTTTATCTAAAGTTATTAATATACTAGAAAATTATTAGATACTGTATCCGGTGTATTTTATAAAGTTTAAAAAAATAATTTTATACTTATTAAATTTTTTATCTAATATTATCTTTTTAATTTTATTATATATTTTATCAGTATAGTAGTTCTTGGCCTCTTTATCTTGCAGTCTATCTAAGATTTCTAGTAAAATTTAATAAATTAACTAGAAAAAGATAAAGATACTTTAATTCTTCTATAATTCATAGTATAATAATGTTTTGGCTGGTCAAGAAGTTATTATATTAATTATTAATATTGTATAGAGAATCTTAAATTTAGTATAAATTTAAAATTATTATATTTTAAAGTTAGTTTTATTTATTAACAGATCTTAAAGATCTGGCTACTGGCAGAACTATTAAAAAATTTATTTTTAAATATTTCTTATTCTAGTATATTTGGTCTTTTATTACTGATAATTCTACTTATAAATCTGCTGGTAGTAATTATTATTTTTTATTATTAGATATTATTTTTATTGTAGTTATATAATTTAATTAGATTATTAGTGTATTTTAGTACTTCTATAGTTCAGAGATATATAACCGGACGCGTCTTGGCACCGGCTAATAATAAAATAAAAGAAAAATATATAAATTTAATAGAATTTAATATAAAATAATGATTTTTAATAGGATTTAATATATCTAGTTGACTTTTGAGCTTGCTAGACTCATAACCTCTCAGCTACGGGGGTAACTGGATGGCTTGAGATACGTGCCAGCAGGAAGAAATGTGCAGCCAGAGGGAGAGAGATGAGGTGGCCTCAGGTCACGTGACCACCGCCATTCACACTTTCTGTGCCCTTGCACACGATATAATCACGTTCACAATCTTCCAAATATAGATCCGGCCTTGGCCCTTCTCACTAATTCCCAGGCATTTTCTGCCGATGGCTTGAATTGTAGAGCATATTTGGCTGAGTTCGGACTGGTCGTCTGCCGTTGGACATGCCTAGCGGCAACGCTCTGCAAAATAACAGTGGTTCGAAATGCAAAAAATGCGTCTCCCCACAAAAGCTCTGGTTCTGGATCCCAGCCTGCAGCCTCAGAATACCACGCTAAGCACTGTGCGCGACTGGGCAATCCTGCAAACTTCCCGGAACGGAACATTGCCACATCCTGGTACAGACCGTCCCAGAAATAAGGATGCGTAAGGTTGCAAAAGTCCGAAAGAGGATGGCCAAGAGTAGCCATTTCCCAGTCTAGAACCCCAATTACTCGCGATTCAGTGGGATGGAAGATCAAGTTATCGATCTTGTAGTCACCATGCACTATACTAAGCCGGTCTCTGGGTCGAAGCTCATGACGACAGAAAAAGTCGACCATCTCGTCTAAATGCGGCAAATCTCCCACTGAAACCTTGATCAAAGGATCTTCCACCTTTGCATGTGCACGGGATAAGGAGGTAAACGTCGACAGCTGACGGTCGTAATACCCACCTTGCTTACCAAACGTCTGTAGCCCGATGGAATGAGTATTAGTGGTATGAATCTTGCCTAGCACTCGCACAGCATCCCTCCACCTGACGATCCTGAGTCAGCTCAAATGGGTCCCAGATATGGGACAGTCCAGCGTAACTTACAAGGCCATTCTCTCCGTCGGACTCACCCCGGGCATAGTGGAGTCGGTAAAGATCCGCCCATCCAAGAACTCCATAACATAGAACGGAGTTCCGAGGATATCATTGCCTTCGTACAAGCAGTAAGTCCTTGGAACTGGGACTTCTGTTCTCTGGAGAGCGGAGAGCACTTTATATTCCCGTTCAATTAGGTGAACGGCTTGTGAGAGGAGCTTTCCAGGAGGCTTCTTTCGCAACACATATGATACGCCGCCAGAATCTGTGATCTTATACGTTGGATTAGATTGTCCGATTTGAAACTGCCACGTGTTTGTAATCAGCCTCCGTGACCTCGGCTAACGGGCTTGAAAGAGCTCAACTTGTTCCACATCAAGGGGAGCTTGGATCGTGGGTAGAACCCGAGTAAGGTACTCCTCAAGCGCCTGGATATTGATTGGCTGTCGTGCTGAGTGAGACATTATGTTATGGTCTGTCTCCGGTTGGTGATGCGCAGACTGGGTATCCTAACATGTAGTTCGTTAAGTGGCAGCGTCTAATACAGCATTATATGTTATGACTGCGCTAGAGGCACAATCATAGGAACAATAGCAGGGATATGTACGAAGCTTGACTACTGATGACCCATATATAGTGTTGTCTACAGAAGAAACGGACTTTCATTGGCAATCTAGAGATACCCGATGGGGATCGAACAACATGAACTGACCATAGCCTGGTAATAAACTTTAAAAAACAACCTGATCTCTTGAACCATTTGGTCACACAGCATTTTTGCCATACTCCACTTCGGTGAACCTAAGACGGAAATCAAAAGGTGGGTTGGACGCAAATAATCCCGAAGGATGCGGAAACCTATCATCCTCGGTCTCAACGTGGAAACGCTCAACAATCAGCGCTATTTGTCGTTTTATTTGCGCCATGGCCAAGTGTCTTCCAACACAACTGCGGGTTCCGTATCCAAAGGAAAGCATGCATGCTGGACTAGGAGCTCCTCCTGTAGGCTTTTGCGTGGGGTTATTTGGATCGGAACGGTCAATCCACCGTTCCAAGTTAAACTCCTCCGCATCATCCCCCCAAAGATGACGACTACAATTGATCGCTTTTGGACAGATACCGATGTGCGTTCCTCGGGGAATAATACGGCCCTTGATAGTAGTGTCGCGAATCGCCCTGCGGAGCAGTAGCCCGAAAGAGGGGAAGAGACGCAGGGACTCCATGACCATTGCATTGAGGACTGGAAGACGGTCATACTCGTCCTCCTCAAGCTCAACCTTGCCATGTTTGGCGTTGCATAGCTCTTCGCGTACGGAATTTTGGGCACCTTGGTTGGCCGCGAGGCAGTAAATGACGAAGGAGAGTGATCCTCCGGAGCTTTCAAAACTATGTTATGTTCTGGTCAGCAGCATCCATATTTTAGACGCCTTGATAACCTACCCCGCAGCAATGATAGTTCTTAGTTGACCAATGTATTCATCATGATTGAAACGGCCCGACTGTATCAAATTCGATAGATAAGTAAGATGGCCATCTATTACTTCATTCTCCGCCATCTTCCCTTGCATCATATCGACCACGCTATCAACAAGGATGGACTTTGCTCTATCCATGCTCTTTTCTTCCTCGGAAGGAATCAGCCGGTCGATCCAGCCTGGCAATAGATTGTGTAACACAAATCGTATCTTCTTCTGACGGTTGCTGGCGAATAAAGTTTTGAAGGCACGCAACATGTGTGTGTTCCGCCCCTTGATCGTCTCCAAGTCGATTCCGAGTGCGAGAATACCTCCAGTGTCCATTGTAGCCCTGAATACAATGTCCGTAATGGGAACAGAAGCTGTCCTGCCCCCTCGACATCCTTTCTGGCCTTCACCAACATCCGTCAGTACCGAAGAGATGTAATCATTGAACTGCCTTGATTTTGCAGTCAGCAATGGGCGAACGACGTTGATATTGGTTTGATTGAATACGGGCATAAAGGTTTTTCGGTTTCGATTGTGCACCTCTTGTTCCTGCGTAACAAGGCTATCTCCGAAAAATCGAACTGAGTATCGCCGGAAGGCACGGGACTTCTCATAGTCGTAAGACCGAGTTGACAGCACCTCGACCAACCCCTCGTGGTCCGTAGGGACTATATATTCGGAGCCGAATAAGCCGAAGAAATGCATAAGCCCGTCTGGGTAAGCTCTTTCATTGATCCAATCGGTCACATTCTTTGCTAGGGGTTCATCGAAAATATCGAACACGCGGTCGTAGAGCCAGTTTAATGACTATAGCGGTTAGCATCAACCGCAGGAAATATGAGAAATACAATATTGGCTCGGACCTGTGGACCAGGAAGATCATTGAATGTGCTGCGATGTCTTTTTCGGAGAGTCTTCGCACACACTGTCAAGGGTAAGGAGATCGTCCATGAGAGAATGATACCACCGATAAGTAACGATGAATCGCGTGGAACAATGTCGAGGTACCGCGTGAGGACATACAGACAAGCACAACCAACGTAGTAAATTGCCTTGATGTGAATGTCCTGTTTCGCCATCATGTCAGTTAGTGAATGAGTATTTGCAGTCCTGGGGCTTTGAATGACTGCGCTCTACTTCAAATAACGCTTGAGGAGAGCAGTTATTTATATCTACTAGGGTTTTATGTGATGCGAGAGCGAATTCAAGGTTTCAAGATCCTGGTTCAAGATTTAGTCTTTTTTGTCGAATTACCGGATGTGGATCGAGTCACAGAACAGCAGTCACTTCAATATGACTGCTTCTTCCCGGTCTCATGAATCTGGGATTATCCGCAGCCTTGCATTGCCTCCATCAGCATGTCAAAGGCAATACGTTGACGTAGAGCGGAAGGCCATCACGGAGCTTTACATTTTCCTTGTCCACTTCATCCGCTTTAGTATATTTAGAACACGCATTTCCCTGTGTTGCTGACGTCCATTAACTTCCTCTCATTACTCGAATCCCTTACTTCACCCTTCTTCCCTCTTCCGCTTAGATGCATCGATCACCAACCTCTTCATGATTTGAAGGCTTATACCAGCATGAATACGGGAGTTACTGGTAGAATATGATGTAATACTTGTCTATACTTGGCCCGGCGCTTCTATCGCCGCGGTGATCAATGGACATTATGGATAGAACATCGAATAAGAATCAATGTACACATTCGGTTCCTACAAATAATGTTCGGTACGATTCCAGCATTTCCTGGTTTATGATGTATTCTGAATTTATTCCACTGTCTTGGTTCGACTTGAATCAGACGATATTTTCCCAGTGTGTTAGCCCATACGTGGTGGTGTAATACGTAGGTAGTAGCATGCACATAGCCTGTGTCCCAATTCTATGCACTGGCCCAAGTGATGATCGTCTATCTTCTAATTACTGGGCATACAAAAGCCCTTATAGCCTATTACTATCTATGAGGGTCAATACAGTCAAGAGTTAACGTTGTATGATATAGCTGTTCCAAAGATAGTACCTTGATAGGCAAACGAAGTGCATGTTTGACTCTTCGAGCAAATCTGTACACTCGGGTGGTGGCATGAGTGAGATCAAGCTTGGCACAAATTCAGGGAAAATAGGTGACCTAGAGTCTGCGTTTGGGTCTGGGCAGACTGGCTGGGGAAAGACAGCGTGGATGGTAGCGAGGATAGGAGTTTGGCAGACTAATGAATATAGAGGCGAGGCTGACAACTACAGCATCGGTCTGGAAAATAAGATCAAACTCGCGGAGGTGAAGGTGCTGGATCATGAACCGGTGAGCGTAGTAGCATTCCAACACTAAGCTGTCTAGTTCGTATCATTTGCATTCTGTCCAAGTAAGCTGTGTGAAGAGGAGCCGGATTTGCTGGGCAGTCGTGTGACGGAGCAAGCTAGATTCGGCTGCATTCACAGGACTAGTATGTATGTTAGGTCGCTATTGGAGCTGGGCAAATACTTGCTTGCCATTACAACAAGCCTCCTAGGCCGTAGAGGATCATGTTAACGTACCGACTTATATCATAGGTTCAGAAATGGTGGATACTTGGATTACTCGCTGTCTGCGCCTTTGGGTGTTGTGAATCGGCAGGCAAGCGTCGGGATGTCCGACGGGAGCAGGAAAACCGATCTATTAAGCAGATATTGGGGACAATCAGTTTTTTGTTTGTATTTGATATCGCCTCAAGAGCTAAAGTACCAGATGCGTGTGGTTAGTTTGGAGGCAAGCTAGTTCCACGTGGGGGAGGATGTCAAATCGAGGAATCTGATTGCTTTAGGTGGAGCGTGCGTCGGTTTCGGAAACGATATACGGCAGTTGCAGCGAGAGTCAGCGCAGCGTAACTCCAATATTCCCCACTTACACTAGTTGACGCTACGCACTGCCAAGAACAGGGCGGTAATATAGGAAATTAATGGCTAGATCGTGAGATGCTAAGGTACGAATCCCATGGTCTCGGGTGGTATTGACGCGAGACACCCACCGTGTCTCGGATGTTGACAGACGAACCCCATCTCTTCCCCTCAAAAATTGGGGTATCCCAGCCAGAAGGGAAAAGAAGCACCGTCTAACATCCATATTCATGAGCAGTATATAGGTCGAAAATGCAGGTCACGCGATGTGGGATTCATGGTTTTCATGAAGTACTAGGAATTGATGTGGACGAGATCCGCTTTTACTGGACGATTGAAACCGACGACAAACATGCCTCCCAGCTCGCGTACCGGGTGGTGCTGAGCACCGATGAGACGGCTGTGCAAGGAGATGCGACCGATCAATCTAAGCTGGCCTGGGATTCAGGTCGAGTGATAAGCATTGAGCAACGAAACATCATCTGCAGACCCGACAATGGCTTCCAGTCGACTTGCAGCTATTACTGGAAAGTGACCGTCTGGGATCAGTCGCAGCGACCCCATCACAGCGCCGCCAATCACTTCTTCACAGCCTACCCTCGATCTCACCTGCTACCGCCCTATAGCATGAACCAGACCTATATGCCTCATACCAGTCTCATTTTCCGCTCGTGGTTCGAGGACGAGCCGAATCGATGGAAAGCCGTGTGGATTGGTGACGGTGGCGACAAACCGATCTACCTACGCAAGGCCTTCGATTTGGCGCAGCCCCCAACCCGTGCCATTCTGTTTGCATCTGGCCTTGGGCATTTCAACATGACTGTCAATGGACTCCCAGCGTCAGACCATCGTCTGGACCCCGGCTGGACCAACTACCACCGTCGCGTGCAATTCACGGCCTACGATGTGACGGCCCAGTTGCAGACAGGCGCCAATGTGCTGGGCGCGCACTTGGGCAATGGTTTCTATGCGGGCGACAAAGGGGATGATCGGTTCTTCTGGCCCATGTACGAAGACAACACCTATGTCCGCTATGGCAACGAGCTCTGCTTTTTCGGTGAGCTGCATCTCTTCTACGGCGACGGCACACACAGGACGATGATTTCGGATCCATCCTGGCGCGTCCGTAAGAGCGCCACCAGCCTTGCCAATATCTATGCATCCGAAAACCACGATCGGCGGCAATATCCAACGGGCTGGGACACGCCCGTCTTCGATGATGCAGACTGGGCCCTCGCGAAGCCGCTGACTGGCCCTCGTGGTCATATCTACTACCAAACTCAACCACCTGTGGTGTTGCACGAGACCTTTCAGCCAGTGAAGGTCACAGAGCCGCGTCCGGGTATGGTCTGCTACGATCTGGGGCAGAACGCCTCAACGATGGTGCACATGGAGGTTGAGGGGCCAAGAGGATCGGAGATTATTGTTCGTTATAGCGAGACGGTCAAAGAAGACGGCACAGTGTTGATGCCGGATCCCTTGTTTAAGGAGTTCGAGACTGGCGTCTTCTCTCGTATTCTTCTGGCCGGCACGGGCGCCCCTGAAGCCTGGGAACCCGACTTTAGTTTCACCAGTGCACGCTATATCCAAGTAGAAGGGGTTTCTTTGGATGGCAGTGACGGCCGCCCGGTCATCCGGTCAGTTGTGGGACGCCATGTCTCGTCGGCTGCCCGCCGCCTGGGTACGATGCAGACCGACAAGGAAGACGTGAATCAACTGCTAAACGCCCTATCCTGGACCTTCAGCAGCAATCTGTTCAGTTACCACACCGACTGTCCCCAAATTGAAAAGTTCGGCTGGCTGGAGGTCACGCATCTGCTGGCGCCAGCCACGCAGTACGTTCGCGATATGGAAGCTCTGTATACCAAGATCCTCGAGGATATCCTGGACGCTCAAGAGCCTAGTGGGCTGGTTCCCACCATGGCGCCCGAGATCCGATACATGTGCGGCCCGCTGCATGATACCATCACCTGGGGTTGTGCCATATGTCTTCTGCCCGACATTCTGAGAGAGTACTACGGTTCGACACATGTCGTCGCTAAGGTGTTCCCCGCGGCAGTGCGATACATGGAATACATGCGCAACAAAGAGCGCCGAGGCGGCTTGATTGTACACGGACTTGGGGATTGGGGCCGCGGAATTGCCTTTGGCAATAATCAAGCTAATATCGAAACCGCAATATACTACCGGTGCCTACAGTGCGTCGCCATGATGGCTCATGAGCTGGGAGAAATGCAAAAGGCAGAAGAATTCGAAAAGTGGGCCGCTCGGATCTACGCTGTGTACAACCGTCACTTGCTTGTCACCGACGACGCGTCTCGGCCGTACGCCTACTACACCTCACTAGACAACTACCCGAACCGCGACCGAGATGCAATCGCCCAAGCCATGGCTTTGCAATTTGGACTGGTCCCTGAACAGTATCGCAAGGATGTGATGGCTTCGTTTTTGGATGATGTAGCAGATGGACGCATCCGTGCCGGAGAGATCGGGCTGCGGTTCCTCTTTAACACCCTGGCTGACGCAAAGCGACCGGATTTGGTGTTGCAGATGGCCCGTCAAGAAGAGCACCCGTCTTATATGCGGTTTCTGCGGCGTGGAGAAACAACCCTATTGGAATTCTGGCAAGACGAGTGCCGTAGCAAATGCCACGACATGCTAGGAACCATTTATGAATGGTTCTACGCAGCGGTCTTGGGTCTGAAGCCTACAGGACCGGCATATCGTACTTTCGTGGTAGACCCGCCATACAATGCCGAATTCGATCATGTCAAGGGTAGCGTGGACTGTCCCTACGGGATGATTACTATTGAGTTTAGACGCAACAAGCAGCGTCAGGCCGCCGTGCATGTGCGTGTGCCATTTGGTACCACCGCGATTGTTAAGCTTCCCTGCAGCGGCAAGTCTACAACCTATTTCCGGGATGGAGAAGACAGTCGGCCAGTGAACGGAAAGGAAGTCACCCTAAGCCACGGCATGTACTCTATCATTGAATGCTAGTGATAATAAAAGCTGGAATTAGTTTAGGCAGTGTGACCAACCTCTAAAATGGCCAGATCGTACGATAGATGGTTCGACGCGTGCTGTCTCGGTAGGATGATGACCGAGGCAGCTCATCGCACCATAGGCTGGAGACAAAAAAGTTGATAAACCTAAAATGAAAGGCTCCGGAAAAGCCTACCAGTCCTGGACATAAGTGTGTAGCTATTAACATGCTGGGGCTCGGGATATCCGAGGTCCATGGTTATTTGTCTGTGGCTTAGCTGGCGGCTTAACCCGGTTCGAACTGGCGCGTCGCGCTAAGGTCTTCACCACCCCCGGATGGGCCCGAGGTTATTGCGCCTATTATGATGAATACGAGCTGGCCAGACTCAACTTCGGTATTGTTAGTCTGTGTTGTGTTTCCTTGGGGACATTTTCGGGTCAGAGCCTCCCGAAGCCATCTCCACGTTTACCCCAGGATCTGTGATTTCGGTTCGTTGCGGCGGCAATGAAGACATGCTTCAGGCTATACAACAACTCCGCCTTTTGTGCTGGAGTTGACCAAGGATACTCACTGAGTCACGCACCAATGTAACAGACAGTAGCGTGATCCCTTGTATATAGCTCGACAGTGCAACAACCTTTTATTCGGAATTTTGAACAACTTGAAGAGCGACCATTCGACGTTCTGACCAACATGGCCAAGCTATCAACTTTACTGTCCGCTGTCTTTTTGGCCATTGGAGGTAGTCACACTTTTTTTCCCATTGATTCTTTGTTGCGCAGATAAACATATATTAATGACTCTGGTTGAGGACGAATAGGCTTCCTTTTCGGATATGACAGTGGTATCATTACCTCGACGATCGGCCAAACGGAGTTTATCAGATACTTTAACAACCCGAATGATACAGTGACGGGAGGTGTAGTATCTGCCTTTCAAGGCGGTGCCATACTAGGAACCATCATTAACATCTTCACCGGCGATAGATTGGGACGGAAAATGTCCGTCTTTGCCGGTGCCTGCATCTCCATTGTAGGCTGTGCCCTGCAGGGCGGCGCGATCAACATGACCATGCTCATCATAGGTCGGTTCATTGCGGGTGTAGCCGTGGGAATGCTGACCGCGACCGTTCCCATGTACGCCGGCGAGATGGCCGAAGCCGCATCCCGCGGAATGATGTCGGGTCTGCTGCAGTGGATGTTAAGTTGGGGATCTCTCGTTGCGCAGTGGCTGGGGTACGGGTGTTCGTTCAACAATACTGATTTCCAATGTATATTCAATCCAGATCTCAGACTGTCCGTGCGGCATTTGTACCAAGAGTCTGACTTACATTCACAGGGCGCTTCCCACTTGCATTTCAATGCGTCCCTGGCCTCGTTCTCATGGCCGGTGTTTGGTTTCTCCAGGAATCGCCTCGCTGGCTGATGGAACAAGACCGCTACGAAGAGGCGCTGGCAACACTGCACCGCCTGCACGGTGATGGAACCCCAGAGAAGTCACAGTACATCGAACTGGAGTATCAAGAGATCCGGGATACCATTGAAGCGGAGCGCGCAAGCAACACCATTACTTGGTCCTCCATCCTTACCAAACCTTCGTGGCGTCGTCGTCTCATTCTCGGCTGTGGTGTGCAGGCTTTTGGCCCGTTGTCGGGCATCAACGTCATCAACTATTATGGAACGCGCATCTACAGCTCATTGGGTATCGAGACGCGCACCACGCTGATGATCATCGGTATCTCCGGTGGCCTGTCGATCGTCTATTGCACCATCGGACTCTGGGCCCTGGAGCGCGTGGGTCGGATCCGACCGCTGATCGTCTCGGCAGCTGGCATGGCGGCGGCGCTGGTGTGCAATGCGGCCATGTCGCAGCACTATAACGAGAACAACACCAATCAACTACGGGCAATGGTCGCAATGAACTTCGTCTTCAGCTTGTTCTATACCTCGCCTGGGATCATCTCCTGGGTCTACCCGGCGGAGATCTTCCCCGTGGATATTCGGAACCAAGGCAATTCCATCACCACTTTCACCAATTGGACCGTCAATCTGGTGTTCGCGCAATTCTCGCCTACAGCGCTATCCAATATTGGCTTCCGTTACTTTTACGTGTTCTTCGTCTTTAACCTCATCGCCATGATCTGCTATATCTTTTTCTTCCCGGAGACCAAGGGTAAGACCCTCGAGCAGATGGACGAGCTATTCGGGGATGTGACGGTGCTGCCTGGAGATGTGAAGGGGAAGGAGGAAGCCCAAGTAACCATGATTGAGGATGCTCACATCGTCGCGCCCTAAGGCATACGTTGGTACCTCTTTGCTGTTGACACTCTTGGGTATCATTGCTGCCATTATCAAATATTCCCTACATAAGCGAGACGCCTGATGACCAATTGTTTCTGTTTGCAACTATTGAATGGATCTGTCACCGTGTCCTCACGAAGACCGCCTTGATCCCTTCCATATCGCGAGTTCTGTTATAGGGTTAGCTGAAGGAAGAGTCCGAGGGCCGCGGAGTAAACCCGTTGTATAGTCCGCATTCACCTATGGAGCGCATCCCCGCAATACAATGCGGGCATGAAGGCATGATTCTCCTTTCTAATTCCTTCTTACATGAGGCTGCCAGCCTCCTGATAGCGTTACTGTGCTTTTGCCGCTTGGGGAGAATTGCTGTAACCCTGGACTAGTATCACAATCTATTATACATAATCTAAGCTGAGGTATATAAATCCGGAGTATAGCCTAAGCTTTTATATATAATATTGTGGGTGATTGGTTTTTGACAACTGATATCTGATGTTGAAAATTTACAGTAGGACATCTTAGTAAAATCTCTTTACACAGCCTTTATTCATTCCATTAATGTGTTGCAGAATGATGATATGGGATAGCAATTTTGCTAGTATTATTAGCGAAACTTATTTGCCAGAGGAGGCGGTATGGGGTAACATGAGCAAAGGCCGGTGTGGAGGCAGCCAGGCTGGAGCGCTTGCCTAATGATATAGTAGCAATTCATTTTTGGTTCATGTCTAACAAGTCCCACACTTCTTCCAGACAGGCCGTTGTGGATCCCTCATCCAAGATTTCTCTCTTCCACGTTTCCTTCGAGAGGGCATCACCGAGAAACAACGCAAGGTCGATACCTTCACCAATACCACAATCCATTCCATCATATGGGCCTTCACACGCCCCTGGTTGGACAGGGTCGTGGAAAAAAATAGTCGGCGAGTTCTGTGGGTGATAAAGAGATTTGGCGACGTAGTAGTCCCCCCACCAGTCGCTGTCAGGGCTCCTTTTCAATTTCACAGCGGCGTCAGGCACGGCATTCGAAATGTCGGTTTGGAAGTGTTTGTTCGGGGAGGCGTTGGCTTCCATCCACAGCGCGTGGCTGGCATATTTGGTCAGCCACCGCAATTTGAGGTCGTCCAAGTTGGCATCGGATTCGGGAGAACCCTGTGCGAACTCTTCTTTGAAGATTTGAGGTGCCGCGCGCAGCAAATCATCCCACGTATGCGTATACCCGGCAACTATGCACGCTCGTAGACACTCTTCAAACATGTCTGGTCTCCGGTGAGCGAGTCTTTCGTAGGTTGTCAAGTGGGCTACATTCGGATACCAAATGAGCTCTGGCAACATCTTTCCGGGAGTATCGGCAGTGAGCCACGACAGATCATTGGACATTATGCGGCGGGCGTTGATCGCGCGCCTGATATTGATCTCATTTCTATCTTGCGGGTGCTCCGGAATCTGGGTACTCCACCATTTGGCAAAGAACGGATGATGATAGATACCGTGTACAACCATGGCCCATTCATCTTTGAGCATCCGAGGCCGTCGAAGCCGGGCGTAACGATCGATGTCACCATTGTATGCGGCAACATGGATGAGCTTGTCCTTGTCGATGAAGGGGAGGTTAGTAGGTAGAGGGTTATGTAGCAGTGAGATATAATTCTCTGGTGCGTCCGGGGCCCTGTTGTCATGGTCGTCAATGCCCCAGTCTTCCGTAATATTGAAATAAGGGGGATCGCGACAATATTTATTCCATGGCGGGGGATCATTCTTAAATTTGCGCGGCCCATAATACTTGGTTCTGGCAGTGAGACTCGCGTATACAGCAGTATCCCCATTCAAAGATGCGATTGGAGATGCAGCAATATTGACCGTCCGTGTATAGTCGTTCATGATCTCAAACCTCACCGGCTGAGACATGATATGCTGATAGATCTGTTGACTGCCGCTGCTGGCCCTCTGCATGCTCGCGTAGCCAGCCTCCTCTGCAATATGCACCTCTGGAAGCGGATCAAGCTCCATGTACAAATCAGCGTAACCTGCAATCGCACAAGCCCGAGCGACATGATAAAGCATGTCCGGGTATCGCTGCACCAAAGCCCGCAGAGTCTCCTCCGCCGGGACATCTGGATACCAAATACAGTAAGGCACCTCCTCCGGCAACGACATGGTCGGAATTACACCGCTCATGATATCGCGGGCGTTCAAAGCGCGTGTAAATTCTGACATGGTTCCCCGGAGCTCCTGGGCGAAGCCATAGTGATGGCGAATGCCGCGAATGGTGCACAGTCGATGAACCTCTTCGTCGAATGTCTTTGGGATTCGGATCCCCTGAATGGCAGCCTTGCAATCTTCTTCGTTGTATTTCCCGACTCCAAGTCGTTCTTCTTCCTCGTCCGAAGATAGGTCGAGTAGCATATCCATGGTGTTGAAATGATAATTAGCTACGGGGAATAAGGAGCTGTTTGGGCAAAAGGGCAAGAAGCTTGTTGGACTGGCAAGTGGCGGGCATTTCCCACCCTGTAAATAAAACCACCGATTACCGCGAACGGTACGGGCTGTGCAAGTGGGGCCGGGGCTAGTCCCCGTAAACCCCCGGCAGGACCAACAAACTAAAGATTTGCTGATCGAACAAGATATCAGAGAACTACGGAGTAACTACCGAGTATGTTAGTTTAAGAGGTCTTTCTCCACTGCATGGTCTCCCTTTTCCTGTTCAGGCACTCGACGAGAGAACACAACCGGCAAGGCACTGACCTAGGATCTGTGTTCTCCACACGTTCAACGCACCAGGCAATGAAACTCACTACCAACACCAAGGATGAACGGCGTCTTGGCCCATGAAAATCTTAATCAAAGACCTGCATGCGGCCGAGCGGAGTTTGACACGATCCCCATCTCGAGTAACTCACCTAGTAGGCAGTCCGTCAACCGCCGCTACTTGAACCACAGAAGAAAGTTGGCTCAGAATGGAAATAATGTTCTCCTCTGCAGTGTAGAGACGAGGTTATTCAAGATGATATCTTCTATCGACTCTACGCAATGGGGAAACCCCGGGGAAATGAGAAAAGGTCCGGCAGGTGCTGTACAAGACGAACTCACACTGCCGTCAGGTGCCGACTATCAATCACATGGGTTGTTCCACCACGATCCAAAGATGTTCATGGAGTCTAGACCAACAGAACAAATGGTGTGGCACTAAGTTGGTCCAAAATTCAAGTCAGAATCAAGGCCATCACAAAACAGTGCCACTTGAGGGTTCAGGCTAATGAGATGCAGGGGGGTGGGGTTGCGGCGTTTAGTACAGACAACGGGGCCTTCGAGAGACTTTCACGACCACCCCAACCGCCAAGATGGCCGGCCTATTATCATCTTCCTAGGTCTGAACTGTAAGAAAATTCTCACGGTGACGCCCTCGATCAAGGCTGTTGAGATCTGCTTCCGCCTCAACTAGATTGCCTGCATTGAATCCCGTCCCGTGCGCCTCCAACTACTGGCGGTCATCCATAGTCCTGGAGAGGTGCATTCTGGCTTTCTAATGTGTCACCTTCATCAGAGACTCTTGTGACTTGGGACTACGCACAGTACCTCTGGTGTGGCGATTAGGGTATGCCCCCTATCGGCGCCACACCTTCCACATGAAGGCCATCAACGGTCGCATTCCGGTCGGGCTTCAGAAAAACAGCCGAGAACCTTTTTCGCTTCCGTATCCATCGACATCAACTGCCCACAGCTTGCCTCATCCAGTACACGATAGTATGTTCATATGGGATTCACTAGTGAAGACCACTGGGCGAAGGATTGGTTTGGCACCTGCTATGGTCTCCATTCTAATTCCCCCAGTCGAAACAGCATGCTGCCAAGTAGGTGAGAAAAAAAAAACATTTTGCTGGCTAGTTACCGATAAACGGGTGACAGATGTTTCATCACACTCCGACAAAGCACGCCGATCCAATTAAATTTTGAACGTCTGGATCTCACACAAGGCGAGGGATACAAGTCCCAAGGATGTAACGATCACCTTGGACTCTTTCATACGTCTCTGATTGATTGCCACACTGATATTGGTCTGCCACCTACTTTTCTATATTGTCAATGGCCTGGAGGTCTGGTGTTTACCCCAAGGTATCAACTCCTCTACGTATACTAAATGATAAAATTTATTTTCATTATATGTAGAATTACTACTGCCTGCCATTGTGTATTCGTTTATACCGGGGACTATATTCATGAATTATCAGGTAAGCATTGAGGTAAAATAGTAGGTGGTAGAAGTTCTACCTGTACTGAAGATATATCTTACCTTCTACAGGAGGCGGCAAGGTGCGGGGATCCAATCAATCTCATATTCGCCGAGTGAAGTAGATACATATGTAATATGTGCTCCGAGGCTCGAGGGCACTTTTGGATTACACCAGGAGTAGGTTCTGAGGAAAGGATATGGCATGGGTGAAAGCTGGTATCAAAACAGCCTAGCTAATGTGGTGGTAGCATTCCCCTACTAGAAAATCCAAGAATCTGGAAAGGTGAATAGTTCAATTTTTTATTATATCTACATCCATACTATCTTGTTTTAGCTAAGATTTAGCGATTAGGATTGACTGATAATAATATTCTCAGGCTGGGAGCTCATACGGTTCCTGTGTCTTCATTGAATTATGGCACTAATTCGGTAAATTTGATCCAACTGGGCTGCTAGACATTTGAATATATATCATATCCACGACGCCAATCCTATGTTTGGTAACGTCTATCTATCTAAAAAAGTATACGGAGACCTGCTTTGGAAGGCGCGAAATGTCTGTCGTAGAAGCATATAAGATGTTAGATTTATTAGTATGTCTAACCGGGTGGAGGCATTACGGGAAGAAATGAATCTGTTATACAGAGCTTTATGAAGATGTCAAAACGCCTGTGGATACAGTATATGGAGTAGCTGCTAATATACGTTATTACCATGTGTTCCAGCGCTTTAGGCCCTGGTGGCTGTGTAACTATATACTGTTGAGACAATCACTCTAGCCAGGCATCATCTGACCCTTCGCCACTACGTGCTCCCTGGCCACCGACAACCATTATCTTGAGATCAGATAGAATGTATACACTCCCATACCGGTCATCTTGAAACATATACTGTTGATACATTTACCTAGACCAAAAAGGTAAATCTCTCCAGTGGTTAGTAGTATTGCGCAGGTTTTATTTGTTCTGACATATACCAATCTGTATGTGTTGTGGGGGTGCGAAGCTGCGGGGCGGCTTCCGCAGCCTTTTTGCTAAAAACTAGTTATACAAGTCTCCCCCTCTCAGCCTGAACAACTGGTGATTTTTGCCTTTGCCTCACTCGCTGCTTTGATATTTAGCATGTGGGTGGCCTCCCTGTCTCGCCAAGGGCGAACGAAATCCTTCTTCAAGTTTACCGGGCCCCTGCCCGCCGCAGCCTCTGCGGCGTTGATCGAGTTCTGTGCAACTTCCAAGTCGCAGGTACGCCATCCCCCGACTCCTCCCTCCGGAACTGCCAGGCTCTCCTTGACGAGTCCTTCCTCAACCAGAGGGGCGTCCTTTGTAATCTCGCCGTTTTTATTCTTGGGCTGCTTATCCCAAACCTCTCGATCGTATTGCTTGCGGACCTCGGCTCCGATATCCCGGGCGGCCATGGCCTTGCGCCCGAATTCAACTCGGCTTCGGGCCTTTTCGGCCAAATCGAACAACGTTTGGCTGGGCTTGCCGTTACCTTCTTCCAACCAGCCCTTCTGCTCAATGAACCTGTCACAACTGCAGTCAGTCTTATAGCGTTCTAATTGACATGGACATTCACCATAGGGAATGCATGCACAGTTACAAGGCACTCACGCAGCAACATTGCTTATAACCTCATCGACCCTGGAGTTCACATGCAAACCCTGTAGTAAGATCGCCACTGCTAAGAGTATCACGGTTGATGATATCGAGGAGTGGAATAAGAAGTCGTGGGGGTGGACGGGATGTGATAACATTCAAGCTGGAGGTAAGCATAACAAGCCCAGCCTGCGTTTGTGGAACCGATCAGTGGACTCAAATATCCTTCTGAAACAGCAAATATTTGTGTCAGCAAGGGAGACCCACCAATGCCATCCACTCTGAAGAACGCCGTATGCGGTCCACAGAAACCTGGGACTAAGAGACCGGATAATTGGGATGATATCGAAAGCCTGAATCCTTGCCCTCTCAATGCGTGCTGTGATATTTGGGGGTAAGTACTTGTGCCTTCTTTTTCATCATTTCATCTGACACCGGTGTTTCTTGATAGACAATGCGGTACTACTGCGGAGTTTTGCACAAAAACAAGCGTACGTGTCTCACTTTGCTTCATGTTTACTGTCTTCGTTGAGCCATAATGACAAGTCGAGCAGTCTACTACTGACGCACCTGGAACGGCAAAGGACGGCACCAATGGGTGTATTTCAAACTGCGGTACTGACATCGTTTTTGACGGGAATGGCTTCGATGACCATCCTGTGCTAGTTGGTTACTATGAAGCGTTTCAGAACAGCCGACCATGCTTGAACCTGGATGTGACAGCTATCAATAACACAATTCAATGGGGGGGTCAACAAGGAAGCCATTCATCAACATTTTCGCAAGCTTGGGATCATATCCATTTTGCGTTCGCCAACATCACTGAATCATTCGAGGTGGACGTTTCCAGCGTTCAAGATGAGTTCGAACAGTTCAGAAAGTTTAAATCCGCAGGCAAAAAGCCAAAGGTGTTGTCGTTTGGTGGATGGTCATTTTCCACGGATTTGGACTCCTACGCCATTTTCCGTAAGGGTGTCACCGATGAACAGCGTTCATTGTTTGCATCAAATGTCGCAAAGTTCGCTGATGATAATGACCTCGACGGACTGGACTTTGATTGGGAGTATCCAGGGGCCCCTGATATCCCTGGCATTCCCGCAGGCGATCCCGGTGATGGTGATCGATACCTTCAATTTTTGAAAGAGGTTCGGGATAAACTCTCCTCTGAGAAGACACTCTCCATCGCAGCTCCTGCCTCTTACTGGTACCTCAAAGGTTTCCCGATTGCGAATATCTCGTCCGTAGTTGACTACATCGTGTACATGACCTACGACCTGCACGGCCAGTGGGACTGGGACAATGCTTGGTCGGTTGATGGTTGTGATGGCGGTGGCTGTCTCCGGTCACACGTCAACTACACGGAGATTGTCAACTCTTTATCGATGATCACCAAGGCCGGGGTGCCCAACAGCAAGATCGTCGCAGGTCTGGCGAGCTACGGCCGGTCCTTTGGAATGGTTGACCCATCCTGCTATGGACCGGAGTGCAAGTTCAAGGGGCCAGAGTCAGAGGCTATGCCTGGAGAATGCACGCAGACCCCAGGTTACATTGCAAACGCAGAGATCAACGACTGGCTGCAAGGTGATCAGAATATCACCACGTACTTCGACCACGTTAGCCGATGCACGATCTCCTACTCGGCAAACGGCACATGGGTGGCCTACACGGACGACAATGAGAGAAACAATAGGATTACCGAATGGTGGTACAACAGAACCGTCCTTGGAACAAGTCTCTGGGCGATTGACCTGACTGAATTCGTCGCTGAGCTCCCAGACGGCACAGTGCTGCCTCCACTGACCCTGCCCAACTGCGATCAAGCCTTCACCAGTCTGGACGATGTCGAAGCCTCTGCCGATTCAATCGATCCGGAATGCATGAATTTGTATCTGATCCAAGCGTTGAAGAGCAATCTCTCCTCGTCAGTCTCGGCGTACCACGACGTCATGAAAACGGACTACGACAAGAAATTCGGCTGGTATCAGGATGCGGTCAGGGAGCAGTTCCCGCGGTCTCTTCAGGCGTTCTTGAAGGCCAATGCCTCTAATTTCTTCGAATGTACCTCTCAGGGTATGGTCCCGCGGAGCGAAGAGCCGGAAGGCAAGAATGTGAGCTCTTCGTGCCCATCCAATCCAAAGGATACAGGTTACGCTATCTTCTATTGGACAGCGACAGACAAGGATGGGTTTCTGGAGGACCTTGAAGACACCACAGGAATTTCACCAGACCAGCTCGTGTGGGAGATTGATGCATCGCAATGCGTCGGTAGTCCAGACCCTTCACAGCCGATGATATGCAGCGGCAGCAGGAACATTGGCATGCCGACCCTCCCGCCAGATTTCACCGTCAGTAATCCCAAGGACATCATCTCGGCTCGGCTCCCCAATATCACGACGTTCGAGGAACAATCTACCACCATTGCCACACTGGCAGACAGCGACCTGTACCTCGGCGACACCATTGATGTCGTGGACGGCGCATCCCTCCTCGTCCTCATGGTCTCGAACTCTATCGCAAGCATGAAGAGCGTCGAAAGCATCGGCGAGGAATATCACAAGGAACAGGTCGAAGAAGCTATTCTTCTCTTCGTTACTGCTTTCCTCCTCCTCATTCCCGGCATCGGAGAGCTCGCCGACTCTGTTGAATTGACCTCGGTCGCAGTTGCGCTACGAGCCATCGGTGCAGCCGGTGACGCCGGATTCGGTATTTATAGCGTCGTGAGTGCGAAGGATGCGGGAGCTGGGGAAATATTCCTCGCTCTTTTAGGTGGCCTGGGCATACTAGATATGCTCGAGGCACCGGCACTTTTTGCGAAGGCTGCCAAAGCGAGAAGGGCTATGGATGCCGGGGATATTGCAAAGCTGGGAGACGAAGTCAAGGGTGGGATGGCTCAAATTGATAAGTTGAAGCAGCTTTGCCGTTAGAAAGGTCGGGGAGAGGCCATCAGTCAACAACGGTAACATGTGAGCCTTGTGCTTTCGTCCACGCATATTTTTGTTATTGATTGACGTTAATAATTTCCGACGACAGTACGCAAGTGAGCCTCACAATGCTGGTTCTGATCTGCCATGCTATAGCCGGTTGACTGAAGCCAGCATTCAGAGCACTAGAGATGACGAACTAGAAACATGACATGATCGTTTATCCAATGTCAAATGTGTTCGCAGTAGATGGCGTCAGTTTCCTTTTGGTCATAGTATCTCTCTCAGGGGAATAACAGGGAAAGGTTTACTTTCTCTTAAAGATAGTCCATATTATTATCCTAATTAGTACAGTTGGGGTTATCTAGGATAGGGTGACAATGGACTGCTATGCAAGACTTATCCTACTAAGATTGTCAACGTGCTGGCACCTTTGAACGGGGGTTTTTCTTTGATAGCTTGGTCTGGCGGGGTTGCCTACCCATGGGGCCTGGTGTTATCTAATGAAGTTAAATACTGATGAATCAGTGCGTGTTATTGCAGATCTACGAGGTCCGCAGAAGCGTTGTACGTATGCCGGAGGATTTCCCGGAGGTATATCTTCTCGCGAGACCGGAGTCTAGTACAGAGGTTCCTTGAAGTCCTAGGTAGTTTCTATGACTGGTGCGGACTCCATAGTCTGTGTGAACTGGGCATGCCTTACAAACTTCTCTGTCCAGAGTTCATTACCATGAAGTCCTGGGTAATGTGGTCTCTTGAGGGCACCATTCTGGGAAAACCAGTTAGTAGCGCCAGCAGGGCGAACTTAAAGAGTGATCATTTACCAGTGCACACTCAACCCCTGCCTCACACCCAATGCCTGTCTGACGGAGAAAGGCCATCAACGCCCAGGGGCCAGCTATATAGCTGATCAGGATGAAGGATGAATCGCTGTAGTGTCCAAACACGATGAACTTTTCACTTTTGATATTATTAAGCTCAGTGGTTGTTACCATATTAAAAGCGTCACAATCTCTATGCGCACCCATAAAGCGCGTCAGCCCTGCTATTTTCGAATATCCAAAAATTGTGGTCCACAGCACGTCCCACTTTGAACTTTGATGCTCTCTGTTCCGTAGATTTGTGTAGATGTCGTGTTCCTTCATCGTATATTCTAACATGAATGCACCATGTACATATATATATATATATATAGGCAACTCCGGTGAATGAAACACCAACAAACGCAAGTCCATCATCACCCGCAGCTATCTACAGAATACCCAGGAAACATCCAGAAGGAGGTAGCTTGATTACGTTTGTAGATAAATGCGCCGCAAAGTCCTTCCTGAAATAGTCTTTGCTGCAAATACTACAGACACCACTATGCAGCCGGTCTGCAGTAATTCACCTTGTTGGATAACCGGCCTCGTCCAAATCAGGAGGAATGGAATGACGCCTTTCGCCAATGTTCCATGGCTGGACCCAACGTTCTAGAGGTGGATGTGGGCGGATAGAGCCTTGTGTTTTGACACACCTCTAGCAGTCTGGGTAATTTCATGAGCCAACTCGAGTGCATGATTGCCAGAATTTGGAACTTGAAAATACCACTGGCCGCTCATTTTATGCTTAAACAATGATTTCCGTGTTCTGCCGGGCTTACGTGAGTATTCAAATACATAACATACAGATTGCTTACGGGCTTCACCCGAGATTTTGTTGCTCCTTTTAGTCCCACATTTTAGGTCAGGGATTTTACAGTTCACTTTAGTGGTATTATTGATTGTACTCAACATCCCAAGCCCTCTTCACCATGATACCCTCCTCATGAGGCTGTCCCTTATTGAGAGTTGGCAATGGAATTGCGACCGCCGTTTTAGCTTGCGATTGATCCAGTGCCGAGTAACGGTGCGGTCCTTCCTCCGTATGACTATCCAGAGCTGAAAAGGGCTGTGTGTCTTCATTGTCGTAGGAGCTCGATTTCAGTATCTTTGTGGCCCACGAAGAAGCCTGAACACGTTTTTGTGGCGTAGCCCAAGAGGACGGGTCAGTCGATTGATTGGTAGCTTGGGTACCAAAGAGGCTTCGTCGAACTGCGACCCATACAGGACGCAAAGTTGGGAGGCAAGCTTTGATGCAGTCAATATCTGGGGTCATCAAGCTCAATAAGGGGATCATATTACTTACCCGAGACAATTGCCAGGTCAGCCTCGATGTTGGCCCATATGGCTTGATTGACCCAGTTCCAACTGACGTCCGCATCAGTACCTTGGGTCATCACTGAAACAAGTCGCATTATTGAGGCGATGCACACACTGTCCGGTCAGCTGATTATTGGCAACATTCAGAATGTGAGGTCTACATACAAACTGCCTAAAAGAAACATTGACATGATAGCCTTCTTATGGCTTCTCGAGGTGTTGAGCTTCATGATGTAAGGCACAGGAAGTACGAGAAGCGTAACATCGATTATGATGTTTGGTATTGAGATCGCAAACAGGAATTTTTGGCTGTCAACATTGCAGGAGGCATCAATTGATTGGTCCCATAATCCTCGAGTAGGTATACATTGCAGCAAGGTGAGCAAAAACTGCAATTGTGAGTATTAATGGTCTTCTTAGCGCAAGAGTTACAACACTTACTACAGCAATACCCCACATGCAGACCAGAGTGGCAAGTATGCTAATGGGGATCTTGATGTTGGCCCTGTTGAATAGACGCCAGTACAGGGCGAGGATAGAGAACTTGACAAGGACAATGACGCCTGTGTAAGTGAGTTCACAGGAGAATAGCCCGATATATGCGTCCTCCGTCGCGTTTGGTCCGAACGTTTGAATATGCCTCCCCAGAGCACGAGGTATCCCTACATCTGTTAACATCCAACACACCCATGAAGCCAATCGGATGTCGCCTTACACCACAGTAATGAAGCTGTGAGGCCAGTGCCGCAAGCCTAATCGACCATGTTAGAGACACTTTATCGGCAGCAGAAGTGTACAGTACGTACCAATGAGGCTAGTATCAGCCAGTCGTCAAGCCATAAGCCCGCAGTATTTTTCCAGCGACACCAGAATCGAAGGCTGACACAGAGAACGGCGATGAAGAAAGGTATTGTCGAAGAGGCATACAAATTAGGTTGCCGGGACTCGGAAAGGTCTGCAGAGGGCAGAGATTGAGACATGACAAATACAAGGGGTGCGAGTTTGTTATGTGCACACAGGTATTCCTGCAAGAACTCAAACCCTCCCCGTGGAGACGAAAGTGTAGACAATGCATACAGTGAGAAGAATCCTTTACTACGTGTACTAAGTACTCGGACAACATAATATAAAGTTCAGTGAACAGACGGGTGGGCCACTGCTTGCCGTTTCCGCCCCTTCACATGTTGCAACTGGGGCTGGGGCCAAAGTATTGGAAAGGTACTTTTTTAAACCAACAGCCGATGATAGCGAGTCGAAATATGGTAGTAAGGATACATGGTGGTTTGCCTCATTGGAGCTCGGCTGGCACCGGTCTGTGGTTAACCCTTCACAGATTCACTAATTGGACAGGCACGGGCACTGCTCATTGGTAAGCTTTTCCCCGGGAGACCGACTCCCTGGACACTACCACTATGTACCATTGCGCCTGCCTGCCATCTAACCATCAAGCAATGCACGTCCTGCAGAAAGACATTGCAGAGTGGGGAAGGGTGGATGCGTGGACAATCCGTGGGCTGTGTGCACCTGCTGCTTTCTGCCTCCTGCCTGGTCCCACGTACCTTTGGGCCATTTCTCCTTGTTGGTCTGGTTCAGCCCCTAGCCAATTCTCCATCCCGGAGAAATAAAGAATATTTATTGACTGGCCCTGCGTGCACGGGATAATTGCTGGCTTTGGATCGCCGATGTACGTGCGTCTTATTTGGTCCTCTCTGCAGTGGGTCTACGGGCCTTTTAGTATATATCCGCAACCTTGAAGGCCTCATAGTACTAGTAGATATGTCAAAGAGACAAAAAGGGTGGTGCGTGTAAGTTGCTGCAACCTGGGGCCAAAAGTTTGGTACATTGTCTTCAATCCAAGGCGCTCTTCAAGGTTTCGGCCCGCTTCAACGGCAAAGATCCCCACCATCTGGCCAGGATTCAGAATAGCATGATCAGCGAAAAGCCTTCCCGATCCGCGAGCAGAGTTCCAGTGTTTTACAAGGTATTTCCGCCCCCAAAACAGCCAAGAATCATCTGCTACTAGCGTGCGGCAAACTGCAGCTCCACTCTTTTCTCCCACAACCAGTGTCTCCTATTTCGAGACGAGTTATTCTTTCCTTCAGCTGCCTGTAGATCGAACGACTATATTCCACGGTTCCGAGGTCTAAGTACTTTTCGAGTGATTGATCCCCACCCAATAGGAATAAACCAACCGAGAACCCAATTCTTATCTTGCATTTTATTACATTTTACTTATTTTTTTATTTTTTTTTATTTTTTTTCTCGCGTTGGATCAATTCCCCAGCGTCAATCAGCAGACTAAATCCATTCGCCCCCACGTTCTGCCGTGGACACCGGAGTTAAGCCATTGCTGTATCTGGGTAAAGCCTTGTTGGCTCCACCCCTGTCAGTGTGAGGCGAGGCGAGGGGCTCTTCTGACCTACTGAGATAAGCATAGTGTATGCAACTACCACTTAGGCCCCACCAGCAGGTACAAGTGCTAACTGCTAGACAAATACACGGATTATTCCTTACATGTATTGACTGTTCCGTACCTACTTTGGTACTACGTAGATATGCGCCTGTCTCAATTTGCGGGTGGGGTACAGCACCTCCTCCGTTGGACGAGCGTGCTCAGCCTACCCTAACTAGGCTTACTCTCGTAGTTGATGGTTGCAACCTGACGTGCGGCTGATTCCAGAGGGCAGGGAGGGATTTAATACATTTGGCGAAGTTAATTACTCAACCCATGACAAATACATACCTCTAAATCTGCTACTCCACCTTCTTTACCTTACTACTCCTGGCAGCAGTCCGGGCTTCCTTTTTTAATTTCTTCTCTTCCCTTCCATAATACTCAACATAACGAAGGCGCAACCCGTTCCCAACCCGGAATCCCACCCAAAATGTCGTCGGCAAACCTCCCGATCATTGTCATTGTTCCAGGTGCATTTGGCACACCCGAAGGCTTCGATAAACTGCTACCGTATCTGACCGAAGCTGGATACACCACACACCCAGGGTCATACCCCAGTTGCAACCCCTCCGATCCGACCCAAGTGTCCTCTTCCCAGGATATCGCGCACCTGCGTAACAATGTACTCCTCCCTCTTTTGAATGAAAATGGAAGAGATGTTGTCATCATCGCACACTCATACGGGGGTGTTGTTGCCGGTGGCGCAGCAAAAGAACTTGCAAAGAAAACCAGAGCAGCCCAAGGTCAATCGACTGGCGTTGTTGGCCTTATTTACGTGGTGGGCAATATCACGCTCGAGGGGGAGTCCCTCTTCCAGGCGGTAGGCGGCGCTTACCCTCCTTTCATCAAAGTCGATAAGGTATGGTATAACCTGCATAACTGCTGTCATAACGATCGAGTATTGATGATTTTGTTCCTAGCCATCCCAGGGCCTTGCTGTCATCGAACCGGCAATGGACGTGCTGTACAATGACTGCGATCGTGCCCTGCAGCCGGAATTAGATACGCTAATGCAGCCACATGCACTCCGCGCTTTTGAAACTCCCGCCACCGCCCCAGCCTGGGCGGAGAGTGCATTTGATGGTAGAAGGGCATATGTACGTACCCTGGATGACTGTTGTAACCCTGCATTGTTGCAGGACATATGGCTGGAGAAGTCCAAGGTTGAATGGGAAGTTGTGGATTTTAAGACCGGCCACATGCCATTTGTGAGCCAACCTCAGGCGCTGGCAGAGCAAATTACCAAGTTTGTCGATGGTTTTATTGCAAAGTAGATAGATCAATATAGAGTCCAAAGCATGGTGTAGAACTCCCAATACACACCATTCGATTTGGCTTCATTTATCTATCATTAACCACTGACTTCATCGCAATGTAATACAGGCTGGTCAACCCCAAAGGTCCAATGGCCAGAATAGCGGTGGTGGTGACGGTACTTGGTGACATTGCGGCACAAGGTCAAATGTCTCGGGACACTCAGTTACCGGAAATTATAACAGTGCTAGCTCGCTGAAAGCTTTGAGCTACTGATACATGATATCTAAATTTATATAGACCTATGATATATTCTTTGTCCATCTCTATTCAGAGAGTAGTTGCCCTTCGATTTTTCCAAGGCTGAAATCTCAGACTTTGAATGTTACGAATTACTTTTCTTGAATTGTAATGTTATACATAACTCAATCCCGAATACCCGTCATATATATTCTTTCATATGGAAAGTAGACGTACTTGATGAGTCATTCTCAAACTTTAGATACTAGAATTTTTGGACGACGGTCCAGTTACATCACGTATTTTGAATGCAACTGTTCTAAAGAAAACTTATCTCATGATGGTACCTAGATAACCACATGCAAAGAGAATGAAAACGGGTATGATTATGGCGATGGTCCTGAGACGTTCGGAATGCAGCAGCGTAGTATTTAGGCATAGACCCATTTAGAGCAAGCTTCCAGCCTTTAATACATGCTATTAAGCGTTTAACATATCATTAAAAAAAGACAAGCAAGTGTGCCATAGCCGGCGAGAGAATTGGTAATGTAATATTATAGGATCCTAGCGTACACAATTCGTATTACGGGTATTGACATTCCGCACATAAACACCACCTAGTGCTCTATGGTATCAACCTTCTTCGTCACCCAGACCAGCTTTGGGACCATGATAGAAGCGCCATTCAAGGTCTCCATCATAGCGTTGTGCTCCAGACTTTTGGATGCCTCCGGGGTCTTAAGTGCGTTTTCTGCAAACTCTTTCCATGTGCTCACATATCTGTATGAATGTTAGGTATTCCCATAGAAGACTTAGTTTTGTTCTCGGTTATAGCTTACACATCATTCCAGAACCGAGCATTTCCAAGTCCGTACTCATAAGTATACAGCAGTGAGCCTGTATATCCATTTTCGTCCATAATTCGCGTCAGGTCATATTTCCAGCTGTGTAAGAGATTAGTTCGCATTAGATCTTCCAACCATCTCTTTTCGGTACACTTACGTGTCATGCCCTTTTAGCTGAGAGAAGAGTGCATCAAGATTAGATGCTGAACTCCCAGGCACGGTTTTGATAGAGCACCCAATGGTGTCAACTTCATCCCATTGAAGGTAGCCGCCGGGTTCTGAACCCATGGATTGTCAGCCTAGCCATGAAAATGGAGTTGAAGCGCATACTCAGAAGTTTCTTTAAGTTTGCTAGAATTGGCCTCGGGTCGTTGTTTTTGACAACGACAGTAATCAGACGAACATGTACAATATCAAAGTAGCCTATGAACTCGTCCGGCACTTCTTCAAAAACATTCCAGATATGCATGTGTATATTTGCGGGTAGCCATGGCTTAGGGCCAACTTGGTCCAGGCTAATATCGAAGCCATGGAGATCAACGGACGGTGGCTTTCCACGAGCAAAATCCTGAAGCCAAATACTGAAAGAATTAGTTATGAGAACTCCGAAGCTTGGTAGATTAATTTACCCGTTACCAGTAGCAATATCAGCGACTCTCAAGTCCGCAGCCCGAGTATCAATATCGGGATGAACCAGGAACCCAAGTAGCTCTTTCCAAAGGTAATGCTGTGCGGTAAGTCTAGTTGATAGTTAGGAGAATACCTATTGACAATGCCCTCTCTAGACTAACCGAGTGTTTGCGTTACAATCACGCATCAATGCATAAGGATCCTTAGCTTTCACAGTTGTCCCATTCCAGCTGTTGGCTGTTGGCAGCTGGGGTACATCGTTACTCTTTAGGATTCTCATTATGGTAGTCTGATCGGTGTATAATAAAACAGTTGGAATGATCTGGTTGTAGTCCGAGTGAAGGATTTCAGAGGAAACCAGCTGGTCCAGAAGCCAGCCTTTATAATAAAATGAGAATGCTGTGATGTAGAAAAAGTACTGTTTGGTAACTTCTGGCATAATACAGATGCCTACTAGCGCGCAAACTGCACACTAACTGTATCATAGAATGACTATCATATTTACATACAAGAAACACCAAGTGAAGCCTGACATCCACGAAGGCAAGGCAGATTCGGGATACTGTGGAGCTGTGAACGTCCAAGAAATGTGCTAAAATGCCTGTTCCAGGCATCAATACATTTTAAGCATATACAAGAATGCGGACGGTACAGTGTTCCGTGCATGCTGTGGCCATTTGTAGATCTTTACCCCCCAGCACAGCGGGGCAATTATGGAGCACACTTCTTAGCGAAGGAACGATATGATTCGGCCCCAATCCATGTTATGGACCGTTACAAAATGGACCCCACTCCGAGGTTGGCTGCTTGCCCCTCTGCTTATTATGGAGCGTTATAAATGGCCCCCATGGTTAGTTAGTTTGCCTGTTTGGCCCCCTCTTTGTCATAGGATGGCATAAATGGCCCCAACGGTTAAGTCGGCACCTCGGGACTACCGGAAAAAACTATCCCAGGTTTTACTGCTTAGTGAGGTAATTTCTTCATTATATCCAAATAGAACCATCGGCTTCAGGGGCAGTTGTAATAGCTGTATATGTTTTGACTGAAAATTTTCTAGCGATGATGGCTGGCTTTCCTGGTGGGTATAGCCAAGGGACTTGCACCCTCACCCCCGGAATTCCCGGCAATGACTCAAAGGAACACCGAAACCACGAGCCACTGAGCAAAGACGGTCTTATACCATGATCGGTTGGTAAAGATTGTCAGAATCATTAGTGGGCCTTAAGGGGTCATTTCGTCTATTCCCACTTTCGGAAAAACATTGTATGATGACGGTGAACAGAGTCGCTGATACACATGTAATACATTCACCACAGGTGGGCCGATATATCCCTCTAAAGATCCTTTCGCTTGAGTATCAGACAGTTATTGGCCTGGTCACACCGGCTCCTCCCAGGTGGGAGGGGAGAGACACTTCATTCAATGACTTGAAGGATTGGCGAGTCGAACAGGATCTGGGTGCAGCGCAGACAGTAGGATCTTAAAGCAACCAAAGTCCATCCAAAATATAATTTACCTTATTCACAAGAGCAGCTGTGGACGGCATGGCGCGAGGGGATACACTATCTTTACATCGGGGAACGGTAAATGTACGCTTATAAAATCAAAGGGGTAGTTGGTATTAAATAAGCTGTCTGATAACAGACGAGGACACCTTGTGAGTTTTATTTCAGAGAGAATATGGGTTATTTCCTACCTCTCTTCCGCTGCCGAATTCTATTATAACATAGAACTTGCTTTGCTACGCTAGGTGAAGATTGCCCATCACTGATCGTGCTCTCCATAATGCCTGACTTTGGCCACAATAGTGTTATCGCGTAGGTGAGCTTATTAACTAGCCACTGCATGATTGCACACGACCATGCCAGAGCACAAGTGAGAACACCTGATGATTATTTCGCGGAAGCTATATATCCTTACAAGATGGATAGGGACAGCCAGGTAGGCTTTTTATAGCTTATATTTGGCGTTTACACCATCTGCAAGTAGTCCTTTGTGGCAAACCCTCTCTCCTACGTCATGTATCTTGGGTAAAGTGTATTCCTACTAGGTCTCACAGAATTCTCATTACTCTCAATGACATAGCAAGCGGGAGGTATTGGTTTCAATATACCTGGAACTCTTTCCGGTACATATTAGAGAATAGCAGTACGTGATTCTTTCCACCGGTCTGATAACTTAGGTATGAATATTAAGAAATCTCCGGGCGACCATAATTACCAGTTACTTGGAGAGCCATATATTCAGCTCTTGCAATGGGATCCATATCCTATGTGATAAGGGAATTTAAAGTGATGATATGGTCGAAAAGTAAGTCACGGCGTGGACTTTCAAATTATTGATCCTGAATACATGCCTATAATAGATGTCAACGGACATACAATGCTCACAAATAAATCCGAGCCCACCGCAAGCTCTGACTATTGAAATTCATTTTACGAAGCACCCAAGCCACGGGCGAATATCCATTGCTCACTTGCGCGATTTCCAGAGACATTCAAATTAGCTACGCATTATTTTCAGCTGCTAGCGCCTGACGCCGCGAGGTGGAGGCGGGATCATGATATGGAATCTCGCCCAGCGAAACAACACGGTTCCCCTGACGTTTACCCGTATAATCGCTGTTCTCATTAGTCCTTGATTCCTAAAATGCCGAGCAGCATCACTCACTATGTGGCGGTATGAAATACCGACCGGCTACATTATCTTTGGTTAGACTCTGTGTTCATATATAATGGCGGGAACATGCACTTACTTGTCCCAAATAGCTACGTCATTGACGCTCCATTTGAATCTGACTTGAAGGTCATGGTTTTCAGCAATTAGCTGATGAACTGTAGTCGGTAAGTTTGAGTCCCGTTGCTCAAGTTTTACTAGCGGAGGATACTCTTACAGTACTCTTTTAGAATCTGACTTTCGCGCTTGCTGACTCCTTCAATCCAGCCATGCTCCACTTGACCAGCTGCACCGAAAAGGCTCTTCCAGCCAGTGACTGGGTTTGTACGAACCACGGGGCTAGACAATTAGCAGTGAATACAGTCCAGAGTTTCAAAACATACTGACTGGCCTTAAAGTCAAGGCCTGTATTCTCTGGAGCGCCGCGGTCTCCTGCCAATTGTTCAATACCATGCTCCTTGGCAATTTTGGCGTAATGTGGCTGTGATACGTCAGACGTACCCAGTAATAAATATATTTTCCATGTAAGTCATACATGGTAATGGACAGCTGTCAAGCCGTCGGCAAGCCTTTGCATAGGAGGCGAAAGCCGATCGTATACCTCATACCCGGATGCCCAGAGTGTATCACCACCTACTTCATCCTCCGGGACACGCGTCACCTTGAGAATGCAGTAGTCTCCGGTAACCCTCTCAAATGTGGTACTGTGATTTCCATTGTTAGGAATGTGCCATATGTTTGGGCTGTACCTTCGTACTCAGCATGCCAGCCTTCACTAGCCAAACGATCCTCAAATCGAAAATTGTAATGCCTGCGATTGACCTGCAGGATTGTCAGTTTCGGCGTTATATGGCAGGAATTTAGTGTACCTCAGAGGAGATTACGGTGATCTCATTATCTACGGCAATATTTCCACCACTACTGTAGCTGGAGTGGCGGTGAAGCTAAACCTGTTACTATCTTCCATGATATTGGGTATTCAATTATCACCTTACCTTGGATGTAGGAGGCTTTCCCGTCAATTCCCCCAACTTTTGGGCAAGGGCCTTCTGCTGCTCGGAGCTCAAGTTCTGGTTTCTGAAGAAGACAACTCCGCGACGAGAGACTGTTATTGTTAGTTATACTACTATGTGTTCATTGTGATTTCTTCAGTGAGAGTACCCGTAATTGCCAGATCTCGAAGCTTTTGGTCATCATCCAAGATATCGCCCAGTTGAACATCTGGGAACTCTCTACCTATCGTTGGTGTAACATCAAAGCTATGGTATCCATTCAAGGAGCCAGAGTCATTCAGGGGCTCACGAATGTAATTGATGTGTGCAGTTGTAAGAGAAATGGCGCCTGTATGGTCGGCGTCTGGGGACGTAGAACGCATGGCGATTTAGAATGGAAAGCTCAAAACTGCCCAGGGCTGCTAAAGTTGACGATATGAATCTACAGGGTATAACGCATTACTGATATACATTCCTAGCAATGGGGCATGTAATGATTCATAAGGTGGATCTTGAGGGAACAAATCAGTGTGACGAACATCTCTGTCTTTAGGCATCACGTGTTTAATATTGGATACCTAATTAGGTACGTCGGGCACCATAACATGGGATGCTGCTTCCCCCCCACAGGCTATCCCTGTATCGAATATAGCATGCAGTATCTTGTGAGTCAAAACACATAAGCCTGTTGGTGGTTGTGATCGCGTGCCATTACTATAGTTTGCAATAGACGTCTGATACTTCCTTATTAATGACATTTATTTATCTATACTATCACTCCGTCCAGTCAGAGGAATCCTACGCGAGATTGGGAGAGGCAGGGTTGTCTGACCTTGAGCAGCAAGACTTTGATGGTGGTCCCCATTGTTGCTAGATCGATCGAACAACCACATCATGTAATTGGAAAAAAAAAAGGGGTCAGCAGCCATTAGTGGAAATGTAGCCATGCCACCGGTGTTCCTCTCCATACCTGAGGATGTTTTGTATGAAATCTATATATATATATTCCTATTAAAGTGCACTAGTTACGTTCAAACATATTATTGATTGTCGTAGGGTCGGTAACGAGGATGATGGTATTCATATGGATGCACACATCTAAGCACATTGGATATATTGCCTCAGTTACCAACCATGCTTGACGTTCTTGGAATTTACCATACAATGAAGACAAAACCGCACGAAGGTATCGAGAGCTTCAGTGGGCGCTACCCTTCCCAGATCTCCAATATTCCTCAGTTGTTGGGTTCAGTCTGTCTAACGACCAGGATAGGAGTTTCTCAAAGTTCCTACATGTATGCTCCCCCTCAAAGTCCGGGCTCCACCTGTTTGCAGATGGTGAGTATACGAGCCGCAGTGCACTCATGTCAGAGTTACACATAATAGCTTGGCGCAAATAGTCGATGCAATGTTCTTTGGCATGTCATGTAAATATCATTTTCAATTCATCATTGGGAGTGGGACGGTTGCTCACCATTGTGAAGTGTTTCGATCACCTTGCCATCCGGATCATGGTAATATTGTGGATACAGGGACTGGCGGAGTCTGTTCTAAAGTTTGGTGAGCTAACAACTATAGCGAAGGCCACTTCTGAAGACCCCATAGTGCTGTTTCACGTACTAAACAGTGTAATTGGTGGAAGACATCAAGACCGGTTATGTATTCTCCGGTCGGTCGCTGACGTGTTGTGCCACGGACCATGTCTGCGTCCTTACCGGACAAGTCAATCCCCCCCGCTAATAATGCCATTAGTAAGAGAAGACATTTCCGTTCCGAGAGGTCATACCGTCTACAACACGCTCCCATAGAGCATCCAGCTCGGGGGATGGCGGACCAACCCATTCCTGTCCTTGGGGAAGATGATTGCGGACCAAAGTCCCATTTTCATTCCAGTGCAGTCCGCCGGTAAATGTTCGTTGTTGGATCTCAAGCACTGGGAATGCCGCATCTGGGGTGAATTGTTAGAAAAGATGTAGATCAGATGAGAACCGGTCGATGGATCATATACCAAGGTCTGTTCTGAATCCCGTTTCATAGCTCCCAAACTCGTGGAAGGGGGGATAGAAGCTATTTGCCAGTAGTGTTACGGACGCACTAGCAAAAATAACCGTCGAGAGTATCCAGGGCCAACACTGGGATATGTGCACCCGCCATCTATATTTCGGTGGCTCAAGCTTGGACAGGAACGGCAGAGAAGCCTCCTCCGGGTGCCCATATTCATCGTTACCTTCCATTGGGATTAAAGCGTCGTACGAAGCTAGTGACATGCTCATTATCTTCTGCCCACAAAACTATGATTATAAGATCCTGAATATGCCAGAAGAAAGAGGGAGAATGACCTTTCCGCGTTGCGGTATATTGCAGAGACATGGGCCAATGGCTGCAACCCCGAATAGCCCTGTGCAGACCGGAATCGGTAACATATTCCACTGTTGTGGTCGGTACCATCGGGGCGTCGGGTGATTACACAAGCATATGCAGGACAAATCACATACATCTGCATTTCGGGATAAATGAGAAGGTCTGATCGACTAACTGAATGACGTGGCAGACGGTTCTCGATCGGTTACAGAGAAACCCCGCAATACCGAATCACTTGGTTGGGGCTGCTACAATGCTCCTCTCCCATGGCCTAAATTTCGTACGCACCTTATTACTATTCCGTATGAGTCTGTCATCCTCACTATACTATCCACTCATCCTCAGCAATTGGCATATTGGCTGTGAGACAACCATCTAGTTTTAAAATAGCGATGCCGACGGGATAAGCAGAAGTGGAAGCCTCAAAAACTAAGATTGAAGACAGACCGTAGCAATCAGCCATACCTGCTCAAGATCATCCGGTTAGTCGTAATAGGTCACTTTAAGTCCACCCTTGACCTCCAAATCTTTTGGGTCCCATTCAAAGCGTCCATCCGCATGCACAGCCAGAGGCTGCTTGCAGCGAGAGTTCTGGGTCTGTCTCGCTAGTGAATATTCCCCCATGGTCATCCGAATGCCGGCTTTTGTGAAGTCGTTCTGGAGGGATGTGGACCTCTGTAATACTGGACTGTGGGCTAACGGGTCCAGGTATACATTGTCATTGAACCTAATTGATTGTCAGTCTGCCATACCGGACAACAGTGCCAAGGATCAGCCATATCTGCCGTACTTTCCAAAGTATAACACAGCAAGCCGCTCAAGGTGAGCCTGATCAGCAGGAGGTGAATGGACACGGTGTACGGTTGACTTGAAGTGCTGGCACGATACAAGCGAGAGCGTATCGCCGATATTGACGGTCAATGCGTTGTCCCTGGTCTGGACCCATCGCCATTCTCCTTGGGCATCCAGAATCTGCAGGCCGGCCACGGGCTGCCGAAATAGAAGTGTGAAAAGTCCCAGATCCGTGTGACCCGCTGAATAGACATGGGCTGTTTTCTTGTGCTCCTCCGCCGTGCGTGGAGCATAGTGCATATAGTGTAGCCGATCTTGGCTGAGTTGTTCGTACTGGCACTTTTGCTGGAGGGTGAGCGGGGGAAGCTGCAGCCCATGCTCCAGAATGCCGAGGAGCTGGATGATAATCCTGTGGCATTTCTGAAGGCCTCCCTCAATGAGAGACTGAAATAAATACAGAACTGTGTTTCACGTACACGTTGGAAAGTTTCGATCCTCTGAAGCTCTTCTTGGAAGGCAGGTGGGTGAAGATGCTCATGGTGGCCGTCAAATTTAGGCACACTATAAATTTGCAAATTGTCATAGACACCCATAATGGGTCTGGGCAGTCAGTAGAGGTGTCTGATCAAAGGACTTGGGCGCTAACTTTCTCATTGTGACGGGCCGGTATCCTAGGTTTTGACCGGAGCTATACTTCTCGGGATCATACCAGGAAACCCGTTCGTCCAAAGGAAGATCATAGAACCTTCGTGCTATCTCGAACTGTTTACGGACTTCCTGGTCTGAGATCCCAAAGTTCTCAATGTAGAAGAATCCTGTTTCTGCGTATTAGTCTAGGCAAGCTCCTACTAAAAGGCGACTTCTTTCTCACCGGTATGATGAGCTGCATATTCTAGGTTCTTTGCAAGGGTTTCAAGCCCGTTCGGAACTTGCAGCAATGAAAGGTCGAGCGTGATAAGGTCGGCCCAATGCACTGGAAGTTCGTGTTAGACATATTTCATTGCCACTGTCAGGCGAAAAGGACACTTTACAATCCGCTGATGTGGTTGGGGTATCTTGGTAGCAGGCGACCATTGTGCAGTAAAAGTGTGGTCGGATTGATATAGAAGTGACTGTCTAGATACCATACAAATGGTTCAGAAGATGGGGATATCAGTGAGCAGGCCGGGTCCAAGCCAATACTAATATCAGTGAAAGGAGTGATCGAGGGGCAGCTGCGATCGGCTGACCAACAACTCGTAAACCATGTGCACCCTATTGCCCATCATGTCTTCAACAAATCCTTGGGTGTGTAGATCTCTGGAACCATGTCATCCATTTAACAGGGCAACGACGCCGAGGTCTAGATTCTGACCTAAGTGAAACCTGGATGCGCTTTAGAATCCTCACCCACAGAGAGAGACCCTTGATATGGTCTTGACTGAGGTATAGATATTGCACTGATGAAAGCCTGAAAGAAAAAAGGACGACATGTCCTACTTCGTAGTTCTTTTCCCTATCCACTGGATAAAACAACTCCGTATTGCTCTTCCCACAGAATCCATTCTGAATACTCTATCAAAGCAAGGACTTAGACGACCAAAGCATTTCCGTATTCTGATTCCGCCATTACCGCTTTAGGGAGAGGCTTTGTTTGCTACCACATTGCGAGCATAGCTTCCCTCTCCCATCACATCGCGAGCATAGCTTCCCTCTCCCATCACATCGCGAGCATAGCTTCCCTCTCCCATCACATCGCGAGCATAGCTTCCCTCTCCCATCACATCGCGAGAATAGCTTCCCTCTCCCATCACATCACGAGCATAGCTTCCCTCTCCCATCACGTCGCGCAAGGAGCTCACTACGTTGTCAGTACTTAATGGATGGGAACGAAAGTGATAAATCTCACGTGTTGGAGCCCCCAGAGTGAGGGAGACGAAGGCCAAAATGGAGATGTATTTTATGCTATGCATAATTACGGTATGCGGAGGGTGCAGCTTTGGATGCTGACTGGTGGCTTTCGGTGATACTTGAATGATATTTCAATCTGCTCCAGCCAGAAGAATCACTGGAAGCGTGCTTAGGATACGCTGGAGCTGAATTCTCTTCTCTCCTTATAGATTATCATCCCGGCGATCGTTATGTAGAATAATTGCTTCCCGTACGAGCTTATCGCCGTGATACGCCCGGGTCTTGAGAATTTCCCTTGCCATGACATACGTGTCACTGCATCAATTTGCGCACAGCCGCCCCCACCTGGATTCCAGTAAATACCAATGGGAAGTGCTCATGTCCATTCTTCCCAGATACTAACTAATGCGCTGCACAGACAATGCAGGACTTCGTGGTCGAAAAGACAACTCCTCATTTTCGGCCAATCTTCACATGTACCTCCTACTTTACAATACAAAGAATTGTATCTCTATGCAGGATGCGGGGTTTTCTTTTTGGGTGACCTTGCATTCCGTGCACTTGACTATCAGTTCGTACACCTCGTTCAACCTCCCTTACCTCTACACTTCATTCAGAGGCTACAACTCTGGAAATATATGTTTCTCATCTAATTTAACCAGGCGCTCCACCACCGTCAACAATTGCCGATGATTTCTCGCACAAGGTGTCAAGAGCCATAACCAAAAGCACGACTATCGTGCGGCAATGTATATTATTCCTCCTTTATCTCAGCCAGGGTGCTGTTGCAGGTTTAGTAGGGGCCACTCTGCCGCTCGTGCTCAAAAGGCACGTCTCGTATCGTCGGGTGGGTTTATTGTCGATTGCCTTCTATCCATATTCTTTGAAGATTTTGTGGAGTCCTATTATTGATGCGATGGGGAAATCGCGTCGCAGGATTTGGATTGCAGTTTCTCTAGTCACATCAGGCCTGGGCTTACTGATCATGGCCCTATGCCTGCCAACCCTCATACGAAGTTTAGTCCAGAGTAGAACTTCTGCTATCATTCTGTTCGTCGCTTTACTCCTGCTCATTGTGTTTGCCAACGCAACTCAGGGTGCTGCCGCAGATGGATGGGCTTTGACAGTCTTCCCTCCCACTCAGCTTCAATATGTGTCAGTCATTCATAATCTCGGTATGGTTCTTGGGCAATTTGGATCGTACGCGGGCTATCTCTGGCTATCAGCAGCAACCATTGTCAACCATCAGCCCAGTGAGCGTTTGTTGCGTGAATTTGTGCTCTTTTGGTCGGTCGGGATCCTCTTCATTGTGCTCCCGGGCGTGCTAGCAACGACCGATGGTATCGAGGTCCCACGATGCAGATCTATCAGGAGTCTTTACAGAAAGGCAATCTCTCTAATCCGACTCGATCCTGTGCAGACGACCATTGTAATTCACCTACTCTCCGGAATTCCTTTTGAGGCACACGATAGTGCCACGAATCTAAAGCTCCTCGAGCTTGGTCTCAAAGAGGCCTATCTCGCCTTTGTTTCTGCGATCGATTTTGTCTTCGACATTTTAGCCACATACATAACGGGTCTTCTTTGTGCCAGGGTAGAGCCAATGAGATTATGGTGCTGGGCATATGTCAGTCGGATCTTTGCCGTTGTGATGTCACAAGTGATCTTGTCAACCTATTCCAGCAAGAATTCATGGTCCCTTGCTATGATGATTCTTGAGCATATTTGCTCCACAAGCACAGCAACCATCATGTTTGTATCATTTCTGACATTGCACCTCCGCGTCTCAGACCCGGAGCTCGGAAGCACCTATATGACCTTGCTAGCAACGTGGGTCCACTCCCTCAACCACATATGCTACGGTTTTAACACGAAGCTCCATTATCCCAGGGCCCAGAATATGGGTAAAACGTTTCCACGACCGGTCGTTATGTTCCTCATAGACTACACAACTGTCAGGATCTGTGATCCAGTGGCAGCTCCTTCCCAACCAACTGGGTATCTCCATGTCCGATCGTGTCGAGTCGCAATAGACGGCTTTTACATTGTCAACGCCCTTTGCGTGGCGATCGGATTCCTGCTCTTCGTCGTGTACCTTCGCAAAGCAGCTCTCTCACTCCAACGTATGCCACTCGTGACATGGATGTTACCCGCCGACAGTTGATAGATATTTCGTAGGCTGCTATTGAGGCCACCTTGGTTAGACAAGATCATCCGATAGTTGAGAAGTAGGAGTTCTGTTGTAGCCTATCTTCTGTTATGGCTAATGTTAAAAATATTGTATGCCTTTCCTCGTATTATTGGCTTTGGTACATAGTGTCCTATCTCTCGAGAGCAAAGAGTGATAATTATGAACGTCAAAGGCTCATAGGAGTATGCAGACCATGATGCGCTTCTTTCATCTTAAAATCCCTGATGTACCAGTACTATATGTTCCAAACCGCCCACCCGTCATCACATTCGACCGCTCTCGTCACATTAAAATCTCACAAATCTCAGTCCTCGCTACGGTCATGGCACCTGACCCGGACGATCTGTCGATAAGAAGTGCCGTCAGGATGAATACCCTCCTGTTCCGTCAAGCAATGTCTGCCAAAATATGGTAGCACTCTGGCCCAGGTGAACCAATAAAGTGTTGCCGCCCCAATCCTAAAGCAATGTTAGGTTAGGATATTAGCGAGGATTGATTTATTCCTTGAAAAAGCTCAGGTCGCAAGGTTTTCCTCACACGGCGGAGACAATACAAAGGGATCAACACATACATAGCCAAGCCGACAACGGCATACAACCCATGGAAAGTACCGGTACCAGGTGCCATTGGTGCCCTTTCCGGGACGAACGGGGCGAATACCATGACCAAACAGAGACATAGGCGGAGCCATATGAGTGGCTGCCAGGCTCGAAACGGCCGGGGCAGATCCGGATGTTTCTGACGCAGCCATAGCAGACCTGCTGCCAGTGCAATGTCGATCCACTGACGGGTATAACCCTCGGCGCTAAGGATGAATGAATAGATATTCTGGGACGGCAAGAAGAGGATCAGTAGAGCAGACGGAACGAGATTCACGAGGACGCCACCAAGGGGCGCATTCCGTGGCTGAGAAGATGCGAAGCAACTTGGGAGAAAGCCCTGGCGAGCGATTTCTTGGTTCAATCGAGACTGGCACTGGTTAGGAAAGTTTCGTATGCTTCAAAGTGGGACGGGGAGCGAATCGGCTATTTATGCTGGGCTGGGCTCTTACCACGCTGAAAACACCCACCATGACATTTCCCGCTACGGAAATTGCGATGAGTAGAGAGATCAAAATGCCGCCGGCATCGGCTCCAAAGAGGCGATCAAAGAACACGGCGGCCGCCATCTCGCCACTGTCTTCGATTTCATTCAGTGGCAGAACCAGGAAAAATGCCACGTTAAGCAGAACATATAGTAGACAAGCGCTGATGATCGCCAGAGGCATGATGCGTTTCAACATTTGGACCGGGTCACGGACCTCATCAAGTACGTTGTTCGCGTTCTCGACGCCGGCGTAGGCGTACTGTACTTTGAAAAGCGCCAAAGTTACCGTTTCCAAACCCCACGAGGAGCCGTCCCAGATGCCCTTTTGAACTATTGGCGCAGAGCGATGTTGAGGAGTGTCGTCGACGGGCGACGATCGCAGAATGACCGTACCGACGGCTGTTAAGATCATGAAGAGCAGCATTGCGATCTTGCACCAGCCCAGGGCGTTCTGGACTCGGAGACCAAGACGGAGAAACAAGCCATGTAAAGTCGCAGATATCAACAACAGAGTCAGAGCGGAGATCTTGCGGGCATGGTTGGATGGGTTGGGCGATAGGCCATGCATCAAATATTCCCCAAAGATGATGCTGTTGTTGGCTGTGGTCATCATCATGACAGCCCGCACGGCGAAGATCGTGGACATCAGCCAGCGCGGGCGTCGATAGACAAATTCCAAGTAGACCTTCTCGCCGCCGCTACGAGGAAGCATGCATCCATATTCGAGAATTATTGATGCCTGGCATGCCGTGATACCAGCTCCCATAATCCAGACTAAGAGCGCCAACCCAGGGCTTCCGGCGGTCTGCGCCACCACCCCCGGCGTAGCAAAGACACCCGCACCGACCATCCTGGACATCATAAGCATGTAGGCAGATTTCCAGGATACATGCTGGCCATTTGGGGCGCGCTGAAGTGGCCCACAGCCGCTCAGGTCGTTACCGCTTCCCACTGCAGGGGGGCGGTCTAGCAGAGGGGTCTGTTCTTCGGCCATCTCCCTTAAGTTCCTGTGGCTGTAGGTTGGTTTCTCTGGGTAGATGTACTGGGAACTTAACACCTTTCTGTCTGTCATATGGTCCTGGTCCTCCTGATCTTTCAGATTTGAAAGGCTTTTCACGCCTAACCCAGGGAGATTGGCGAAAAGGTTCCAAGTCATGTGCTGGTCGGCATCCTGCAGGCCTCATGCATGAATCAGCTAATGAGAGCTGCTGGTGACTGCCCGAGTGGATACGTAACTAATTTGCACGTGGCCGGTAGGATGATAAGGCTTGAAAGCAAGACACGAATTATAGAACCGCAACTTTCACATCACATGTATTTGTGAAAGTTCAAAATCTTAAACTCAACTGAAGACTTCTGTATTTATTCGTATACCTTCTACCGAGCGCCGTCCTTTCTACCTTCATCTTCAGCCCAATTCACCAACTATATTGCTAGTACATATTGTAAGTTAGACGCATGATTTATCTGAACTAAATGCAAGGAGTGATACTAGTACTAAGTGATATCTGAATAATATGGCGAGCAGTATAAAGGTATTGGTAGTAGAAGATGGTTTCTAGTAAATATATATAGACCTTATCGATATTGCTCATAGCCTGAGATTGCAACTTACACCCGAGTAAAATATGAACATAGGAGTCTATGGATCATCCATAAGAAGTCACTACCGATGGTCGGCTATGGAAGACGGCTTCAAAGCAATGACAAACCCTTGGTGCCAGATGTCAAGTATAAATACTGGCACCCGCGAACATCGCCACCAATCACAGTATCAGCCAGTTTGTTCTGGTTTAGCTGTTCCACCACATTTGTGCTGCTGTTGGCCACATATACGCGAGTTCCCATGTTAATCACACTGCATGTGACTAAAGCGTAGATATCCTTTTCATCCACTGCTACATACATACCCAACGAACTACCGAGAACTTCAGTAGGGACTTCGGCCAGAGCGCTGTTTTCGTCAGCATTGAAGTATGTACAGGCAGAACCGGACTATACTCACATAAACTTGGAACCAACGGGGACATTGGTCAATCTTGACGAGCGGAGATTGCTAACTCCCGTCTGCTCCATTTCGGTCGGGTTGTAGTTAAAGTATCCACCGAAAATATCCCCGATAAGCACCGAGTCTGAGGCAGCAGCCTCCACGGCAAAGGGGGCACCGCTACTGGCATCGGGATCGCCATACGGGGCAAGGTAGATTCGATCTTCCTTGCCCGAGATCATGATGGCCGTCTCGTTAATGTCCGATACCAGCTTGTAGGAGAAACCTGTAACAGGCTCGACCAGGCTTTCATTGGCAACAACAGGAATCAGTGTCGGGGGTTGTGATGAAGTGCCGCCGTTGCCAAATGTTTGGTTGACAGCTTGTTCAGGATCCTCGAGCGTAGTGTTGGATTGGCGGGATCCGATGGCGATGTTTCGGCTAGTCAAAGCGCTCTGTCCTGAGTCGGTAGATGTTTGGGAGGTCCTGAAAAAAATGCAGTCAGCCAACTATTCGTTTGCCAAGTTACAATCGGCGGTCAACATACCCGACGCATCCCAAAGGTTTACTCCATAGCTCGCGGAGGTCAATGGCATAGTCATAGAGAGCGCCCACACTAAGATAGAAGTAGTTTTGCACTACCAGGTTTATATCAATACCATCGCAGTTCGACGATAAAACTTTGCCAACAACCTGGAATGACGGCTGGTCGAAGATGCCAGCGGTACGTTTCCATTTGCCGTTCAACAGATCTATGCCGAACTCCAGACCGAGTGGCAGGCCAAAATCCAGAGTTACGGAAGCCTCGGGTCCGTCGAACTTGGCAATGGGCGTAAATTTGGTATCGAATCCGCTTAGCTTATTGTTGTCCTGGTTAACTAAATCCAAGTGTACCTCACCGGGGGAGACCTCAAATTTGGCTCCGATGAGGACGTCTGCCTGGGCCTGGAAATAGATGTCAATAACAGCACTGAGCGACACTTCAGGTCCGATACTGATAACACCGGGGATCTCCAGGTTGACCAGGTTCTTGGCGAGAAGCTGCTTCTTGTAGCCCTCAATCTTCTTTTGGCCCTGCAGCTTCATGGCCAGCGCTAATTGTGAATCCCATGACGCGCCAGCTTTCAGATAGCCCGTTTTGAGACCGTCATTGATGCTCCATCCAATGTGACCAGATACTGACACATCGCCCTTGGCATAGCAGTTCTCGCAACTCAGCTCGCCGGGGAAGACGCCGCTATCAGCAATCACTAGGCCTTCACCTTCGCCAAATAGACCAGACGTTGTAGGAACCTTCTGTGTACCCTTACCACCGATGTTCCAGTCGTGACTGACTGATGCGCCAAGGCTCCATTCATATCCTAGAGGATCCTGAATTAGGCTGCCGATCTTCTTGCCCAAATCGACCACCTTTTTGACGACCGGCTCAACATAAGTATGGTAGCCTTCCACAACGGCATCTTTCACTTGCTTGTAGTTATTAGCCTCGTTCTACGAGTTTCTGATGGTTAGGGATATCTTTCTCAGAAGACGCATACCGTGACCTTCTCCTTAATCCAACCAATGGGGTCCCATCTCCGCTGAAGTACACCCCTCTTTTCAGGTGTCGCAGTGCCGTTATATTGGAGAGGGGCGGCCTCTGGGACTTCGGTGTAGTCCTCGGTAATCTTGATTCCAAAGAAGTCAGAGAGCTCTGCCGGATCATCGGTGATGTCCATGGTGCTACTTGATGTGATCAAAGCATCACCTGCCATGCGACGGGCTTTTCCTCTAGCATTTTCAATTGGGGTTTTTTAATGACCGAATTCCAGGTCAAAGTCCTTTGTCGCCTGCTCCAAGGGAAGTTCAGTCACATTGGCGCGCGCGCATCGCTGGCCCGGTTGGAATGTAATAGAAGAGACGTTCCAATAGCTTCGCGAGCCACTCATATAGTCACCGCAGCCAGGATGATATGTCGCTAGAATAAGTGGAGACTGGCTTGTATTCCAATCTTCACTGGCCTGACGCTTTGCCTCATCAGACGTGAAGCAGATATTCATTCCATGTATGGAACAAGTGACATTGGAAATGTGCACTGAATGATCCAGCACGACTGTCGGGTGATAGAAGTTCGAGACCATGTGGCCAAAGGAGGACGGGTCCTTTTCTGAATGACTGGTCAGTCGGAGATGTATTCACCATTGCCATAAAATATAGAAGCCATACCAGTCTTGCCATCCTCACGGTAATGGAGAGCCTGAGTCATATTTGGACTCAGATGGGTTGGGTCACTAGCATTGTGACCAGGAGGGTATGCGGGTAAGAGAGTGCGCGATGCCATTGAAGCCTCAGCAGTCGAAATAACCAGGCCCAGAAGGCCTATAGCAGAAGCAGTGAACTTCATGGTGAACACAAATTTCTGAGACCTAATGGTCGATGCGAGAATTGAGGAGGGAGCCTATCCTGCTTATATATCTTTGATCAGGATCCTCTCTGGCTTCTGTTTGTAGTCTATCAGCTGGAGCATGGTATCATCAATTGAGCAAGTGGACTCAGAAAATGGTATCAAAGGGGCGGATAAGCCGTCGATCCAGTTGTGATACACTCCTCAGCTGTCTTTATGCACATGCAGAAGCAGAAGAGCCACATCTGCATAGTTTCTAAATAGCCAGATAGTGTGTGACTTGGCCTTGGTCAGATTACAATTTTTGTCGCAGATCAGTGGAGTGTTATGACTTGGTAATAACGACTACATCAAATAGCTTATCGTCAATTGTTTCAATCTGTTTCGGCAACAATCCGGTCAGTTTCTCGACATGAGATTCCAAATAAGGCGAGGAGCCATAATTTCCACCGTCTCAGATATGTTAATTCTAGGTAGCTACAAACAGCATCTCATATTCTAAGATTATTTACAGATCCATATCTCACTCCTATAAACCAAAAGCCATCTACTTCACAGATTGCTTGCAATTACAAGTCCAAATAAAGCAATGGCATCCACAATGGAATGAACACACTTTCCTTCGACCATCACCCGCACTGTATTATTAGGATTATCTATTCCTTTGTTTTGCTCATGCTAAAGCCATACCAGCTGATAAGTAGCCATTATATATCCTGATTATTCACATGCTAATCATTGGCAAAGCTAGAAATACTACCACGGAGAAACTCTGGCTCATGTTGAACCAATATGATGATATCTGGAGTGTGATGTGAAAGCTGATCACGTAGTGCAGTGTGATGTGGAAACCGCTCATATAATGTTTGTGTGATGATTTTCACAATTGCGGCCCGCGGGCCTTAATCTGAAATTTCAGCTCGGGATAACTCCGGGTACAGTAGTCAAAACAAGTAGTGTTTGCATTTTCAGCTGCTCCGGATAATGGAAAAGGGGTGGGTAGAGCATGCTATTTTGTAAGACCTAAGCTAAATCAGGAATAGGTTCATCAGCTAAGTAGACTCGGGATTTGAACTTCTTTGGTTTGTACCACTACTACTCAAATTGCGAAAAGACCGCTAGTGAGTCTATTAGTCCACTGTGACAAATGTTTCCCTAGGCACTGCAGATTTCTTCCAAAGTAATAATATTTATCTAGATTAAAGACAAGTGGTAAACTAGAAGTACTTCCTGAATAATTCGAAAATAATAGAAATCTTATATTATATATAACTAAGATCAATAGATTCATATATATCTGAGACTTTTTATTTTAAAGAAACGAGAAAATAAGCACAATACTTACTAACTTGATCATCAATAGGTACTATAGAATAGGCTGTTGGCCTGTCACCCAATTATCATGACAGCTGATTGGTAAACATGTCTATATTTTTGTAGTGCTTATATTAGTAGCCCCAGACCTAGATTCAAGCTCGCAGAATATAGCTGGTCGAGTATCCATGGTATATATAAATAGCCCAGGTGCATCGGCCACCAAACATACCTCATGAATCTCAAGCTAGCACTAGATTCAATGTTGCTTGGTGACTATTGTACATAATACTGTGATAGAAGTCGATTAGATATAGCAGATTAGCTACGTTGTTTCCAACACTGATCGCGAAGGAAACAAAAAATGCTATAAAAATACTGTACAAATATACTTAACGCACTCAGTACGCGACGCGTAAGCTAACCCTTCAATCTACTGAATTCACACCTGATACGTATGAGGCTAAGTTGAGGTTTGGAGGATTTGTTCTGTTGAGGTTGTTGTTCTGCCTAGATCCAGTTTCCCGCACACAATCACATCTCGCAACGGTCGGCTTCCTACTGTCAGTAAACCAGGTCTTTCAGCAGCTTCAGTCTTTTTCTCAGAAAAACAAATCTCAGAATTCACAACATGCAAGTCGATCATTCATCTGACGCCCCTCCTCTCCTGGAGGGGACCGTGGGGTTGGGGATGGGGATGGACGTGGCGGCCGTGGTGGACAGGGAGGCTCGGGGGCCAGAAAGGTATGTGTTTGACCATCAGTTGCTGAAAAGGAGTTATACCAAGCGCTTATCAACATACTGGGTAGAATCGGCCTAAGTGTCATTTCTGTGGTGAATGTGGGCATTATGCCCTGCAGTGCAATTTATCGTATGGTCTTGCGGAGGTGGTATTGTTCACCTAAAATACTCCTGATACATATATGTGGACCATGCCAATTGACCTCGTAAAGGGGCGGATACATCAACAGGTTAGCGACACAGGAAAACCATAGTGCGTGGGAGTAACTTGTGTGATTAGGCCGCGCACCGGACGAGAGCTAGGGGTCGCCACAACCGCGTTAGTTCTTTTTATATTGATACATCGGGGGGCAAAATATTGATTACTTTGACCATCACCAGCACCAACACCAGCAACATCATCAGCAACTCCAGCAAGGGCAACAACAACAGCAGCAGCAACTCCAGCAAGGGCAACAGCATCAGGAATACCACCAGCAGCAGCAAGCGCAGCAAGTGCAACGGCAGCAGGAACGGCAGCAGGGACAGCAGCGACACTGAGTAAGGCATCTGAAAATGGGTCTTCTCTGTTCACTGGTCATAATCGTACCATATCTGAAATAATAATTACATGAGCTTACGGATGAGCTTTCACTTCTCGATGGCTCTCACTTCCAGAAAATGCTTACGACTCTTATCCAATGAGGTGGATCACAATTGTTAAAACGTGACCAAATAAGCAGGTCTGTATTTATTTCAGTCGAAAGGGAGAGAATTGTGATGGCTCTCATAGAGGATCGACTGGGAATCGACCATATCGCTGAAATTAGGCTGCGAATAGGCTTGCTCAGTACTCCAGATCGTTCAAATCCAATGATATCCCTGAGTCGGACGCCAAGAACACTTAGGCCTACGAAACAGGGATTGGAACCTGTCCAGACTAGGTAGGGCCAACTGTGCTGCATTTTGGATCATGGGAGAGAAAGAAGGGTATAAACTCTCAATAAAACCCAGGAACAGGCGGGTAGGTAGCAGTAATTGGCTGTTAGACCCAGATAACGGATACAATAAATACTCTTTTTTTTATTAGGGTTATTAGGGTTTTAGGGTTTT